>LPNX010347014.1:0-67500 GCA_001517045.1 Pseudotsuga menziesii
ATATATATTTCACGGCCACAACCCACCATTGTATCCCCCACCATTCGATCAAAACAAAAAGAAAATGCATTCATGACAGACAACAGATATGCCTTGAAATACAACCGAATAAATAAAGATCTGCAGAAAAACAAATATCTACACAAAAAATCTTCAGCAAATAAAGGCTAAACCGTTACTTGACCAAAAAAAATCACGGAAACAATACACTGACATTAGATACGCGTACATCAAGGGAGCACCCAAAAGTGATGAGAATCAAAGCTGTGATATAGGAGCGAGTAATTATGAGCATTTGCTTGTACCGACCCTCTAATACTTGAGCCATTGAAATGTTAAATTCAAACCTTGAAATATTTTTTAATTTTATATCCCGAAAGAAACCCCAAGACCCTCTTAAACGAAAAATTAGTAGAGCCCAAATTAGGTTTTTCAATGCCTTGATCCTTAGAACAATCTAAAACAATTGAGATCCCAAGGCCTGTGCCATTCCATTACAAACCCTCCCTCCATGGCCTCTCATGTCTAACCCTTGTTACAGAGAGAAATTCCTATGGCTTGGGGTACCACAACAGACAGCTTGACTCCAGAAATCAATCCTTTCCAATATGCAATAGAAATGAAATATCTAACACTAAAGGATCAGACCTCATACCTTATTCCGGAAAGTTGAAGTAGATCCCCATTGAGCTCTCCAACTTTATCTTGAATTGATAAATCACTTCCTCAACAACAAGTAGACAAGACAAGCATACTATATATGTTAGTGTTAGATCTATTCTAGCATATATAATCAACAATGTATAAGCATTTGAAATCATTCATGGATCAAATATTCATTCAAACATACATTATTGGACAGGAAAAGATATTTCTATTAATATAAAATCATAGATTACAATGGATACAACCTCTGTTGGCACATCTGTGAATCAGAGAAACTGAATCCCCCACTTGGGCCTCCACCACCTCAATCATCCATCTCTCGATAGCAAGCTTACAAGCAAAAGGAAAGCTTGGGAAGAACACAAAAGTGCTCCAAGGGACAAAGGGATGTAGAATCAAGCACAAGTTCTGACAACAATGGACTATAGTTTCTTTGCTCTCAATTCTCTCATATGCCTTCAATGTGCCAAAGAGTTCCCTATAAAGCTTTTCAAAGGGGTAATGAAAGGTTGAATCCAAGCGATCTCAAGGCATAGGGAAGGCCAGGAGTCAAGTGAGTCAGATCCATGTCAAGGAAAACTCTAAAAGGATTTGGATTATGCACGCATCCCGATGTATGCGGTTTTAGGGGTCAAACCCGTGTATATACACGATTATAGGTTTAAAAGTCGCGTGTATTAATTTTCACATGTTTTTAGGGATGGTCAAGGAAACATCAAAGGACAAAAAATGGTCCAAGGGGTCTAAGGAGTCTACAGAGGGACAGGGGAAGGACATACAAGTGTGATTCCCCTGGAGTGGTCAAATCAGCTATAACAACCCTTCCCTCCAAAGCCTCTTAATTTTGGAGACTTTCATTGTGTTTGTTTTGTTGTTTTTGTTTTTGTTTTTTTATTTTTATTTAATCTTTAATATTCAAGATATTATATATAATATAATATATAATTATAATATGTTTATATATATTAAATTTATTATAAGATATATTAACTTATTATATAAATGCAAATAATATAAAATTAAGCATATGAATATATATAACTATAATATATTAATATTACATATTGGCTACAATATATAATAATTATATGATACCTTTATAAGAGGAAATTCACTAATGAAAAATTGCAATTTTGACAATACTTTTTTATAGTTTACTAAAATTTAACATTACAGGTGGATTTAGAGACCCCCTAGAAATGAGTCTTTGAATCCATCTACACAACATTAAAATCTAGTAAATTGTAACACTATGGCACTAGTTTGAATTTCATGACATCTATTTTATTCTATCATAGAACTCAATAAAGAGCATGTGTTCTTGCTCAATACACATAAGGGGATTCCAAGTTGTTGAGTTGTGACACATGATATTAGGTCATTATCAAAATAAAAAGATGATATTCAGTCTTTTTTGAAATGGAAAGGTGTTTTGTTGTATGGGTCATGTTTTTGTTATGTGTCATTCTTTTGTGTTCTTCTTGTGTTTATTTGTTTTTTTATATGGTTTTGTTATTTATTTTATATTTAATAATGTATATCTATATTATAATATATAGATATGTGTGTTTATATATCATAATATAACAATATAATGTGTTTGACGTCATTATATATACGATAATAATATTAACCAGTATGTATTTTATATATATTAATTTGGTCAATTGATGTTGAGTTGTGACAGTACATTATTAATTTACTAAATTTGAACCCTGCAGATAGATTCAGAGACTCCCTTAAGGGGATCTCTGAATCCATCTGCAGTTTGAAAATTTAGTAAAATGTACAAATGCATTCTCAAATTAGTAATTTTTTCCAAGTGACACAACTAAAAATGACCAAATAAATGACCAATTGTTATCTAGTCATTTGAATTCTACATATCCTGTGATCAAATTTGGTCATTTATCTTGGTCATTTTTAGTTGGTTTCTATCCCGTGACCAAATGTGGTCATTTATCTTGGTCGTTTTTAGTCAGTTCACTTAGAATTATCAATTTTGTTCATTTGTTCCTTTCAGGAGACTGTGGTGACCAAAAATTTTGGTCTCCTGGTCACTAGTCTCTCATTTTCCACTAGTGTATGTTCAACATCTGGGTGTAAAACTGGATGCAAAAGTGGATAAAAACATGGATGCAAAAAAGGATGCAAACATGGATGCAAAAAAGGATGCAAAAATGGATGCAACAAAAGTAGGCACAAAAGTGGGCGCATAATGGGGTGCACCAAAAATGGATGCAAAAGGTGATGCAAAAGTGGATGCAAAAAATGATGCAAACGTGGAAGCAAAACATGATGAAAAAAGTGGCGCAAGATTGGATACAACCATGGATGTAAAATTGGATACAAAAGTGGATGCAAAAGTGGATGCAACAAAAGTAGATGCAAAAGTAGTTGTAACACCCAATGCAAAACCCGATGCAAAAGTGGATGCAAAAATCGATGCATAAAGGGATGCAATAACTGATGTAAAATTGGATACAAAAAAAGATGCAAACTTGGATGTAAAAGTTGAAGCAAAAGTGGGTGTAAAATTAGGCGCAAAAATGGGTGTGAATTCGGACGCGACAAAAGTGGATGCAAAAGTGGATGTAATAGTAGATGCAAACAAAGACGTAAACATGGATGCAAAAAGGGATGGAAATGTGGGTGCAAAAGGGGACGAAAAAATGAATGCAAAAGTGGATGCAAAATTGGCTGAAACAAAATGAGATGCAAAACTAGACTCAAAACATGATGTAAAATTTGATGCAAAACTTGGCACAGGAAGGGATGCAAAAAAGGAAGCATAAGTGGATGCAAAAGTGGATGTAAAAAAGGATGCAAAAGTGGATGTAAAAAAGGATGCAAAAGTGGATGAAAACAAGGACATAAAGTGGATGAGGCAAACATGGACGTAAAAGGGGGCGCAAAAAAAGTAGATGTACAAACTAGGTGCAAAATTAGGTGCAAAACTAGGCTCAAAACCTGTCGCAAAACCTGATGCAAAACCGGGCGCATAACCAGGTGAAAAACCTGGTGCAAATTATGCCACAATTTGTGCCATATTTAGAAAAAGGATGCAAAAAACGCCTAAAATAGCACCAACCCGTTAAATTGCACCATTTTGTCCAAAAATGAAGAAAAATACACTCAAAGATGGTCTAGACGCAAAAATGGATGCAAAAAGAGACGCTAAATCCAGTTTTTGTTGTAGTGTTATTATGGGAATTAGGTTTTGTTTTGTTGGAGGAGATTTATTGCTCATATTTTAGAAAAGGTAGGGTGCAGGTTGGGTTTCATCCACGTGGACCATTATATTGAGAAGATTATGCTAGTACTCATTTTATGGAGTTAAAGTTGTTATTAGGATAGGTTGTTGTGTAATGCTTGAAGCTTGATGTTATTAGGGAAGAGAAGGTGTTGTTTTCTTGAGGAGGTTTACCTACTAATATTATTTAGCAAGGAGGGATCTTGTTTTTTAGGATATTAGTTGATTGCTATTTTAAAAAACCATGCTGCTTCTGATATTTTGAGAAAAAGATCAGTTATTTTGGAAGAAAAGCTTATCAACAAAGAGGAACTCATCTTTGATTCTTTTGCTTTCATTCCTATTCTTTGGTAGGTGTTGAAGTGCCAACTTACATGTTCTCTCTTCTCACCCTCTTCTTTCTTTCCTTCTTCATTTAAAATATGACTTGTAATGTTTGCAATTAATAAGAGCCCTAGAGACAATTCATCCTCTACTTCTGATGTGGATTATGTCTCATCTCTGTGGAGTTTTGAGGTGAATAACAATATATGTAGTGGTTCTTGCTGTTGTAGACTCCTTGTAACCTAGAACGGTTAGAAATTGAATTCTCATATTGTGCTTATGCTTGACCAGCTGTGAATAATAAATTCATTGCCTTGTTTTAATTTTTAATTTTTATAAATTAATGAGAATCATTCATTTTAGCGATCAAAATTGTGATAAAGTATGTAAACTTTCAGCCATTGAAAAGAGTAATTGTTTTGATTCTTTTGGCATACTAAAAATCTCTCTGTGCTCAATTTTTTTTCTTTAAAATTAAATTAATGAGAGTTAGGCATTACAGATATCAGTTGTGTGAGCTTTTGAATCAAAATTAAATTATTTTGTTGTACATATTAGGGATCATTTATTGTTTGGAATATTTCGTTTGATTAAAGGATTTTTGTCGTTTGCTACCCTGCTTTTGGTGTTTGAATACCTCTTGAATTCCAGTTGCAAGTTAAATTATTAAAACTATTTTAAGTTTTTTTTGGATCAGTTTAGTTATGTTTGAAGTGTCTAGCAATTCAAGAATAATATACCTTTCGTTCCTTTTGTGAAATGTGATTTTTTGCGCTTATGAACATTGAAAGCTTGATTTTAAAGCATCTGTGTAAGCTCAGGTGTTCATTCCGTGAGACTTGTGCCAGTTATGCCTGTTAATGTTCATATTTTTGCTTGGAATGTAGGCTTATTTCCAGCTTATATTCAAATTTTACCGCAGTAAGCATATTTTCATGTTGTATAGGCATTCCCGCCGTAATTTATCTGTTCATTTTGTAGACAGAAATATAAGTTTTGAAGGTCAATGGATATAAGTATATCAAATTAATTTCTTGTATTAAAACTTAAATGCTTCTTGTTTTTTATGACTCAATAATTATGGAGATCAATAAATCAGCGAATGGGGTATTAACACTCTGCAAAGCAATTATTCTATTAGACAGTCTCTATACAATTATTAGGTGATTCCATTGTCCTAGGTTTTTTATGATAATGTCCCCTAGTAAGTAGGAGTTTCCTGACTTCATTATTATTTTGGATGTTGTTTGTTTTGACTCTCTGGAGTACCTGTTTGGGTTTAATGATTTTAACCTTTTCAGGTACACATGAGGGTTTTGTCTAGTTTGTCTCGATTCTCCATAGTACCTGTCAGGGTTTAATGATTTTAACATTTTGAGGCACTACTGAGGGTTTTGTATTGTTAATAAATGTAGTATGATGTTTTATTTACTATAAATGGAGGACTAGTTTATCATTTTCCTGATGAACTTAAAGATTCTGGATTTCAATACATGTAGCTTGACTTGACAAATCTTGTTGCAGGATCAAATACTCTAGCGGTAATAAATTTGTCTTACATAGGTGAAATTGTAGGGATTTGTTAGCCAATGCAGGAAACTTTATTTCAATTCTAGAATCACAAACTACATTGCATTCCCATTTTTGTGATTAAAACAAAGGGCTTGATCTGTCTAAAATTACATTCTTTTATATCAAGCTCCAGTATAAGTACACCAAAAGCTTGGAGATGTCTGATTTTCAAAGCATGGCTACTTCAGTTAAATCCTCATTTATTTGTTTTTGGTCTTCACAACCTTGTTTTGGTGTCAAGCAACCTTTCATGCCAGCAAAAATATGGAAAAGTAGATCAACCTCTCTATTTTCTGTTAGGAAGAAACAAAATAGAGTGCATAGTTCCATTCTTAGACATATGAAGATTAAAGAATTGGATGCTTATCAGCCATTTGATTATGAATTCAAGAGAAGTGAATACTTGCAGAAGAATAGTTTGTTAAAGATAGGTATAGTTGGATTTGGTAAGTTTCATTAGTTTCTTGCAAAAACCCTCATAAAGCAAGGCCATAGAGTATTGGATCATTCTTGAACAGATCACAGGGAGATTGCCCAAAAGATGGGAGTTTCTCTCTTCAAGGATGCAGATGATTTTTGTGAAGAAAATCCTGAGGTTATATTGCTATGTTCATCTATTATTGAAACAGAATATGTTTTGGGGTCATTTCCAACCTAAAGAAAGAAAAGAAACACATTATTTTAATATGTCCTTTCTGTAAAAGAGTTTCCACGTAATCTATTTTTACAAGTATTACCTCCAAAATTTGATATATTGTGCATCCATCCTATGTTTGGGCCTGAAAGTGGGAAAGATGAGTGGAGTGGCCTTCCTTTTGTTTATGGAAATGTTAGGATTGGGAATGGAGCAAGAGTAGAACATTGTTATAGGTTTTTGAATATATTTGCAAAATAAGGTTGCATGATGGTTGAGATGTCATATACAGAACATGATCGCCATGCTGCTGAAAGCCAATTTATTACGCATACTGTTGGTAGTATGTTAGCAAAGTTGAACTTGGAATCTACTCCAATTAATACTAAAGGTCATGAAACATTGCTTCGAATTGTTGAGAACACTTATGGAGATAGCTTTCACCTTTATTATGGTTTATTTATGTACAATATCAATGCAACAGAGTAGTTGGAGAGATTGGAGATAGATTTTGATGGTCTTAAAAAACAACTTGTAGGGCAGTTGCGCCAGGTACTCGAAAAATAGTTATTTGAAGGAAGTAGCTCTATGGAATCTTCTCAGCACATTTCAACATTAACTGACACACAAAGTTCCGACCCTTCAAGCAGCTCTTATGGCGAGAAGAAAGTAAAGGAGCTATTTGATGTCATTAAGGAAGTTAAGTAGTACTTCCTATTTTCTTTCTACACGGTCCCAATTAAGATAGTTATTTGAATTTACAGTATTTGTAGAGTCTTTGGCATACATTCTCTATATAAATGTTTATTGTAGTCCCATTGCAGGTCCCCTGATGTAGGATGGTAGGTTTGATTTTTTTCATGTCTGTCTTAGAGTAGGAATAGATGATTGATGTCTACAAATCTTCTTTACAGGATTTCAGACTGCTCTGTAGGAGAGCATTTCTTTTAATATTATCTATTCATTATTAATGGCTTAGTGTTATGTTTGGGTTTTGTATTATAGATATTGCACTATCAATAATATTGTCAAGGGCACATTAGTATTTGATTGATTCTTTTCTTTTATGAAAAATACATTAGTAGTCTAATGGTTCTAGCATTTTTTCCTGAGTTAATATACCATTCATGTAACCATTGCAGCCATATAAGTAAGTTTGAAATTTTCCTATGAGTGTAAGTGCTAGATTTATCTGAATCCATAATACATAGCCAGAGGCTTTTGTTTCTTTGATCCCATAGTTGGGGCACTGGCTTTGGTTTCTTTGATCACACAGCTGGGGAATGGGACATATTTTGTAGCTTGGTCTAACTCTTTCAAATATAAAGTTGTGTCTACATGGTAATGACCATATATTTCATCCCATAGTATAACAATCATGAAAAATGAACATATGTATCATGTCAAGCAAAGGATAAAATTGAGTGCTAGTAATTGTAATCATTTGGCTTAGTTTATATTGAAATTTTAACACTGAAATTCAATTATATACTACCTTTAAGTATGGGAAGTCAAAGAACTCTCACAGTTTTGACATAGAAGAGAATGTAGTTTGTGGAACCTCAATAGTATCTTAAGCATGTAACTGTATCTGCAAATAATAAGCATAGAAATATAGTTCTTTCCTGAGTTTCTCCCTAATGACAATTCATCGAAAATTCATTCATTCATTCTGTAGGTATCTCTGCCTTACCATTTTAAGAGATGGAAGACGTGAATGCCTTAAGTGAAAATCTCTTCTTTTGGATGCTAAAGGGTAAGACGTTATCGAGGCCTAGAAATTCGCAGGTGGCAACAGCAAGGGATTCTCCCCAGTCAACATTCCCAACTAGCCCGTGACTGTCTGGTGTAGGGAATCCGTCCGGTTTACGGTCCGGCTACCGTAGGTCAAGTAACAAAAACAAAGGTTTTACCGGTTGCGGCCTAGTCCACCGTATATATTTTTGTATTTCGACTTAAAGTATGATATGCACATGCCTAATTAGCATGCAAGGTGATAAATAATGCAAGGAGTATTCACAACGTGATGCGCAGGTTCTTACCTTTCGTCTTAGAACTCTCAGGCATCTAAATCGCATATACAACAATAAAATAAAACTAACTACCTGCCTATCCACGGGGATCCAAAATGTAACTTATCAATGAGTAATGTATGTTATACATGCGTTATAAAGAGAAACTACAAATAGCTGATATTCCTTCCCACAACACATGAACTATTAAAGATATTTAGACAATCAGATAACCAATTGTTTATGAACAACATTCATTACTCATGGTGGTAATTTCATAGAATAAACCAGAAATCATTCAAACAGGAACATAGGCTCTAAGAGTTAGAACGATCTCATAGTTAATGGACAAAAAGCTAAAAAATGAAATAGTTCATCTTTCACCAATCCATAGCATAACCTTTGAACATCCCACCAAACTTTCTTCGACAGGAAAACAATAATTCTTTATTGCAAAAAAAAGTAGTTCTTCTTACAATATTTCTTTCCTTGTCTAACTGGGAAAAAATCCCTTTGTTCTTCTAAGTCCTCTATATTTATACAAAAAGGATGAGACTATTGGGCTGCCCACAAATAACCCCTGGGCTTCCCCAACTCTTCGCCTCCCAAAATTTCACTTTCATAAAGTGTTTACAAAATTGTTACATATTACAAAAGTGAACAATCATTCATGAGGATGGCCCCACTTGAGCATTCCGTAATTTCTTCCAAGCTAGAGCCTCTGAGGTGATGCCTTCAAACTCAGAAGGTTCCAAAAAATGAATATTTATCTCAAACTTCGCAGCCTGGTTCTTGATGGCTTCAATTCTGGCTGCACTCAAACGAAGCTGATCTTCTAATAGCTGCACACTGACTGCAGAATGATCTACTTCATTCTTTAAGGTCTGGTCATCGAGATATTTAATGTGCTGTATTTTTGCTTCCTTTTCTTGGTACCTTTTCTGTAAAATTTCCACAAACGAGTTGTGGTCCGAAAAAGCATCTATTCTTTGTTCAGCTTCTACTTGGCATCGGTTATAGGTAATCAGGAGCCTTCTGAAGAAATCTGTACATGCCCCTTTTGTCTTTCTAACAGCCTTTTTGAATTCCTCAACCGTGTTAATAGAAAACTCTAATAAGTCATAATCCTGCTTAAGGGCCTGTCGATCTTTCGAGGGAAGCTCTGCAGGAGTTTCTCCATCATTCTCTAGTCTTGCCATCCTTGCTGTCAGGACTTCCAGGATGTCCTGATATCTATCAACAAAATAGAAGGAGGTCTCTAGAATCTCCTCCAATCGACCATCTACTTGAAAAACCTTGCATCTTTCCCCTTTTATGGCCGTCTGCAACTGAAGCATTTTGGCCTTTTGTGCCAGCACATGTTCCTTGAAAGGTTGGAGATTAACCTGCTGCTCTTTTTCTTCCTCTAAAGCTGTTGTTAGTGAGGTAATATTCCCTTGAAGTTTTGTCTCTTGTTCCTGAGATTGCCTCTCCCTTGCCTCCTAAGTGGTCTTTTGCAGCTCTAGGTCCTCTATCTTTCCTAGCAGTTGTTCCTTCTCTGCCCTTAAATCTTGATACTCTTGCTGCATTCTCTCCAGACACTCTTGTGCAGTCTCCATAGATCTTTTCTCTACTTGGACAACCTGCAGTTCATCCTTTGAAGACTTCACCTCCTTTTGCATGTCTTCAAAATTTCTCTTCAACTTACTGTTTTCTTCTCTTTCTTTTCTTAATGTGTCTTTCAGTTGAGAAGACAACTTCTTAGATTGTTCCAGATCTGTCATTATTTTATCCACATTGTCCTCCGAATCATGGACCAATGCAGCCCCTGCCCTAATAGTAAATCTGGGATCTCGGTCTGTCCCATATACAATGGTCGTATTCGTTATCATCTTCCCGGACAGACCCCCTATTTCAACCTTCTTTTCAGTTCTCTTCACTATCCTCTTTCTTTCCTTGTCATAGAATATAGTATTAAAATTAGGGACTTCTTCCCCTATCTTCTGTTTTCAAAGGGGACTGATTTAAGTGTGGGGGCCATAGACTGTCTAGGTGTGCTGACAGCAAGGACTTCTGGGTCCTGAACCTTGGTGTTCTCCACGTCCTGGGTCTGAATGTCAACTGTGTCAGAGGCTGACTGTTCTATCACTATCTGGGTCAGCTTCATCCTCTCTGCCTCCTATTTCTAAAGCTCCTCATCAAGCTTCCTTTTTCTTTCTTCTTCTTCATTTCTTGCATCTTCTTCTGCTTTTCTGGCTGCCTCTTGTGCAACTCTTCTTTTCTCCTCCTCTTCTCCCTTCAGCCACACTTCAGCTTCTTGGGCTAACCTTTGGGATTCTTCGTTTCTTTTCATGGTTTCCTCATCGGCCTTTGCTTGCTCATCATGCCCTTTCCCACCTTTGGTGGTGATCTTCTTTTTGAACCTTTTCCTCAAGGCTGTTATGTTCAATGCATCGTGGAAGACAGACTCATCTCTATCCCAGTGGTGAGTGTATTCGAAATGAACATTGGCCTCTTTGCAGTGTTCATCAACCTTGTTGTGGGAGTCATTCCTATGGAAGGGAATCTCACCAAAATGAAACTTATCCAATTCCTCCACAAACTCATCTGCCTTATTTACTCTGGTAAACTTATAACTCCCCAACTTGAAAGGCAAAGGGGGATAGGCAGCCTTCTTATGTTCAAATAAAAATCTTTCTATGCCATCTAGGAAGACTTGCCTAACTGCCTCTTTATGAATGATATATTCTGTGGCATATTTGGGTAGCAGGGAGGGTGCTCTAGAACCTCCAAACATTTTGAAATAGAGCCCCTCCTCAGTCAGGTAATAATCAACATATTCTTCAATCACCTGCAGTGCCTCCTCGGACATGCAGTCACACTCTTTTAGGAAAATGAGAGTATACAAGGGCATGATAAAATGTTCATAGACCTCCCTGTAGTGACTATGGTACTTGTGAGCCCATAGTGGCTTATCTGTAGAGTAAACTGGAATCCTTTCTCGTTCCCAGATGCATCTTAGGCCGGGGAAAGGTTGATTGCATAGTATGCAATCAATGAGTATTGAGCTCATGTAAAATTCTGACCTCTTTGGGACACTCCTCCCAAAGCTAAGGCCATGCAGGCTGAAAGGCTATTTGAAACTATGTTGTCCCAGTTGAAAATGGTCCCCTGTGTCGCGACATAAAATATAATTGGCATCCACTCCAATTTGAAGCTTTTTCCATGAGCTCTTCCAAAAATTCTATTTAGCATTAAGGCGATGAACCTGTACGGGGTTCTTAAGCTCGCGGTGTCATATTCTTCCATAGGCCTGGTTCTAAAGTTTCTTCCAGGAATCAACATTCTCTTAATGGTCTCGACGAGGTCCATTCTGATGTTTCTCAGCCAATCTTCAGTTAAGAATATTTGTGCTTCTGGGAGGTGGTAGGCCAGGGCTACATATCCTGGGTTATAGGTAGCATAGCCTTGTTTGTTAACATTTTCAAGAATCATCGTGGTGACATTAGCCCTGGGAAGAATCCACCCAATCACTTCAGAGAATGGAAAGAGCTCTGGTCTTGTAGAAATATTCATCAGTGAATACCTTTCTATATTTGCATATATGCCTTCTTCCTCAAAGCCTATATTAGGCACCTCTCGGCGCGTGATCAATATGTAGATGTCTCCTCATTGATACTCAGGATCTACACCAGTTATGCACTTGGTTTCCTCATAGGTATATTCGGTCTTGGTTATGATTTCAACATCGGGATCCTCTTCGACCACAGGGGCCTTCTTCTTTTGACGCTTTGACATTTTGAGTTCAGAATCTTCCTGGCACATATGAAATTGTAATCATTAGGCCATTTCTGGATAAGTTGCAAAGATTGAGACAATAATGTACAATGTTTTACATCATCTGTGTTTAACATGATGGAAGTTAATTAAATGAAGAAAATATGTGCACGCAAATACTCCTGTCTAACACAGAAAACAGATTAATCAACAAGACTCGAGTGGGAAACAAAATCTACATTAGAATGAAGAAACCTCGGGCTCTCTATTGGCACCATGATTGCTGCACTGAATAGAATGACAGGGGAACCTATTCAAGACACTCAACGGGGGCACCTTAACTAAAACACTATCCATGTGCCATCTAAGGTCTGTCTAATACTGTGTGGTGTTAGACTTCCCTGGACCGGCTCGGGTTCAAATCTGACCTTGAAACGGGTCACTTCGAAACAATGGGGTAAACATGACATGGTTTGAGGATGCGGGCAACCTGAGAAGGGCCACCAGTCCAACATTCACAGGGAGGCCATGAAAAACATTCCCCTATCGACCTATCATTAAACGGGGCAGACTAGTGCAAATAGTGTAACGACCATCTGCACCAATTTCCCCAACCACCAAGCGCAGGGTCGAGAAACATAATAGCCATGGAGGACAACTACCCCACGGGCTATGAAATGCCCCCACTGACAATTACGCTACAAGCCCCCACTATATATGCATGTAAACGATGGGGCCAAAGGAAAAATGGTTGTGAAAAAACTAATCATGGAACAAAATCAAAACGCTTGAACAGAACGGGATAATGCATACAAGAGCCTACCTGGAACTGTTGCGTTGCTGGTGGGAGGAGAACTATTAAGCTTCCATGGTTGAGCCACCTTGAAATGAGGATACACCGACAACGGGGGTCTGACCGAGCTCAAGCAGAACAACAGTGCATGAAAACGACAGTGCATGACAGTCCAAAATAGTAATAAAATAATCAACACTCGACCCTATATATATATATGGTCAACCATAAGCGGCAGGAGAAATATCGGATGGCGGAAACAAAAGGATCGGAGGTCACAAGAACATCTCCTTCCGCATTGTCGGGTGGTAGAACAACTAGAAGAGCCCCCGAGACATCCGGGAGAAGCCGATAACGTATCGGAGCTCACAAGACTAAACGTCGCAGCGATAGGAGGATAAGGAGCCGCAACAGCGAAATCATAAAGGAAAACACATCCCACAATAGGCAAGGTCTAAATCAGAGGAAAAATCAACTAAATGACCAGAAAGATAGTGCTTTCTGCAGCCGAAACGGCGAAAACCCAAAACTTAAGGATCGAGGAAACAACAAAGCGGGGTTTGAAAAGTCAATGCAATAATCGGGGGGCTTCATAGTCTGTCGTCCGCAACTGCGGAGAATGTAGTAACAAGACGTTCCGACGTGAAACCAAAAGTTAGCCAATTGAGACAAAGGCATCGGAGAAAAATATCGAAGCTAAAGCTTATTATTTCTCCGCAACGAAGGGAGCACAAGCAAATAAACTTCCTTCTGAAACAATTGAAAATGCATTCAAAGGAAATGGTAAACTCAAACAAGTAGTAGATCATTTCAGGCATTAGGAAAATTCTTTCTGAAGAATCATTAAACCAAATCAAAGAAGAAAATCAAACCAATATAAGCAAAAGGAAGGTCCCGAAATTTTTGAATTTTGGGAAAATGTTGTAGCTGTAACAATTGGTGACTACCTGGTGAACCCCAGATTTCTGACTTAACTTCTTCCCAGTAAAAGATTGTCTATCTCAAAAGTTGAATTCTCCTAGATGCTCGTATTCCTAAGCTGGCTAACCCATGCATTTAAATCATTGAGAAGCAGTTCATTCTTTGGGTAGTGGGAACACTCAAAATATTTGTAAAGTCTGAATAACTCTTTTGAGGCCTAATAAGTGAGATTTACTTAATCCCTGTCCTTAAGTAGTTTCTAGCTTGGACACCACAGGATTGTAACATATGGTAAATAGCACTATCCCTTTGTTCCTCATTCCCATGCCAATTGCACTTTTGTCCTATTTGAACTTTAGTTCTTTTGAGTCCTCCATCTGCCTTTCTTTCTTAATTTTATTTAGGCCCCTCTATCCATAGTGTCCTTTTGTGTGAGAGAAGAATTTACTTTTCATCTCACGGACGGAGAAGAACTTTTGGCAATTTGAAATTCATGCTTTTGATACTTTGCTTTGATATGCATTTCTTCTTTAAGGAGTTTTGAATCTTGATAGGCTTTAGGCTTTTCTAAAATCACCGCATGGGATCATTTATATATGATACACTGTTTACCTTGCTTCCTTTCTGTGGGTCCTTCGCTATCACTCTCTTGGACATTTTAGATGTGAAATGGATGGAGCCTCAAAATAGTATTCCAGACTTCTTAACTCTAAGTTATTTACCAGGGGTTAAGTAGGACTTCAATGAATGCATGGCCAACTAGGAACACTTCCCACTAGAAGACATTCGATTGGTTAACACATAGTCTTTGGCTCAATATTCAGTTAAGTAAGAACCCTGATGTTTCCATTGCAACCAAAAGTTTTCCTCTTTATTCAAAACAAAAAGAACTAGCAACAAAGTATTAAACCAAAAGAAAACAACATCAATTTATTTATGTACAAAGCGAAAAAGAAAGAGAAAAGTGTGCCCACCCTTAAAAATATTCAATCTAATGAGTCAAAGGGATAGGCTGTAGTGTAGGCCCAAAACCTATCCGTGGTCTAATTATACCATTTTCGAAATCGAAACCATGTCTACTAGTCTGCAGTCATCCTTATTAGCCTAAGAAAGTTGAAGGAGCTCAGGCTGAGCGTCAATCATAAAACTGGCCTTTCTTGAGGTATGACATCTTAGTTCAAGCTCAGTTAGATAATTTGCCAGAACAGAATTAGCAGATTCATTACCTTCCCCTAGCTTAGTGACAGTATGTTTCATGTAAGGTTCTCTCAAAATTTTAATATGACTTGGGGTACCCTTATGAGGTAACCATAAATGAGACTAGTCTGAAGAAAAATAACCTTTTAACCCGACAGACCAATCTCGGTTAAGAATAAGCCCATACCCATCCGGTATGTCAGCCACCATAATGTCAATAAATTGACATATCTTTTTATTTGCAGATAAGCGTATGAGAAAATTCTTCATTTCTCCCACTACTTTGACACTCATTCTATCTAGTTGCACTACTTCCCAGGCTGTGGGCTCTGGCTGCCCATTAATCTTTTTGAAAACTTCAAGTGGCATAACATTTACTGATGATCTAGAATCTACCAAGCAATTATGCACATTATGATTCAGCACTTCTAGAGTCAAAAGAAACGGCAGGGTTTTAGCTTTCTCTTCCCAACTTGGTTCGATGTCTTCCTCTCCCGGTTGGTTTTGCGTGGGTACATCTTTTGTAATCTCCTCAATTTTTTTAGTGTTTCCTTCATTAACATCTATCTATCCTTCCACAAGTTTGACAGGCTCGTTGATTGGCTCTGTTTCTTGGTTGACAGTAGTTCTATCTTCGACATTGTCATCTATCTGTCTCTTGACATTCTTTTGCAATTTCTTAATATTCGAAATTATTTCATTGTCTTTAATTATTGGGTCCATATCTTTTGTTGATGTTGGTGTGGATTCAGATTTAAGAGTGCTCTCTTCTGTGTCGAAAAGTGAGACACCATCCCATAAAAATATGGTATCATTATCTTGTTCCTCTGTGGTCTTGTTATTCTTTTCTTCTTTAACACTGTTCTTAGTCAATTTAGAGTCTAGCAGTTGATTCATTACCAATTTCATCGAATTTAACCATTGAGGACACTTCTTTTCAGGATGAGGTTGTTGGTGAGAAGTGCAGAAATTATCCCCCGTACCTATGTTATATTCATTGATGCTGACTTGGGTGGAGGGATATTCAATTGGTTGTTATCCTCCCCCTTTTGGTAGTAGGGTTTATAAGTTTTTGGAACCTCTCTTTCTTTCTCCAGATCTATTATTTGGTTGGAGAGTTTTTGAATCATTTTCAGCATTCCCTCAAAATCATGTGATTGCTCCTCTTTAGGTTTAGACAACAATAAGGCTCTTCTCCCTGCATTCTTTTCTCTAGGTTGCTTGGGATAGTCTTCTATACTTTCCTTTTCAGCCTCTACCATTCCTCTTCTTCATAAGTCTCTGCCAATGTAGGTCGATCTTTCATTTTGGCAAACATGGCCAGCTCAGGTCCTAGGGCTAAGGTATAATATTCAATTAGGACTTTGTCTGAGGGTCTATTAGTTTCAGAAAAGTTCTTTAAGTGTGTTGAAAACCTTTGAGTGAAATGATGTACCTTCTCATCTTTTTCTTTTTTTTAAAAACCAAGACCTTTCATTAGTGATGCATTCATCTTTTGGGCTGCGTATTTACTTCTAAAAATCCTTTCGAAGGTGTCCCAATCAGGAATAGAGTTTGTAGGCAAACCGAAATACCAGGATGTTGCTTCTCCTTTAAGGGTATGTGGGAACAATCTATAGACAACATCCTCGTGTTCCCCAGCCCTCAAACCTTCTACTTCTAAATAGAAAATTTGCAAGTGGTCATCTACAATAGTCTTTTCGTCGGGATCAAATTTAGGCAGCAGCTTTTCAAAAGCTTGAGGTAGGTTATGCAATGGAGGTGTTAGGTTCAAAGGTGATCTAGCTCTCCAAGCCAGCAGTGTGTTGGGATGATTCACATTTATACCAGCCATGAGCAAAGGTGAAAGAGCAGGAGTTCGGGCTTACCTACTTCACAGGTAGAACAAAACCTGTAAGTCTGCTTCTACAAGTTCTTCCAAACTCTGAGTACTTGGGCTAGGTCAAAAGCTTCCAAATATCTGCTGGTGGGGTAATCTCGGGAAAATAGGTTTCCTTGGCCAGCCATGCACTGGAGGCACTCCTTCTAGTGCCAGAAAATGTTGAGGCTTGGCAATTTGCAGGCGGCAACAGCAAGGGATTCTCCCCAGTCAATGTTCCCAACTAGCCCGTGACTGTTTGGTGTAGGGAATCCGTCCGATTTACGGTCCGACTACCATAGGTCAAGTAACAAAAAAAAAGGTTTTACCGGTTGCGGCCCAGTCCACCGTATATATTTTTGTATTTTGACTTAAAGTATGATATCCACGTGCCTAATTAGCATGCAGGGTGATAAAGAATGCAAGGAGTATTCACAACGTGATGCGTAGGTTCTTACATTTCATCTTAGAACTCACAGGCATCTAAATCGCATATACAGTAATAAAATAAAACTAACTAACTACCTATCCCCGGGGAGCCAAAATGTACCTTATCAATGAGTAATGTATGTTATACATGCGTTATAAAAAGAAACTACAGATAGCTAATATTCCTTCCCACAACACATGAACGATTAAAGATATTTAGACAATCAGATAACCAATTATTTATGAACAACATTCATTACTCAGGGTGGAAATTTCATAGAATAAACCAGAAATCATTCAAACAAGAACATAGGCTCTAAGATTTAGAACGATCTCACAGTTAATGGACAAAAAGATGAAAAATGAAATAGTTCATCTTTCACCAATCCATAGCATAACCTTTGAACGTCCCACCAAACTTTCTTCGACAGGCAAAGAATAATTCTTTATTGCAAAAAAAGTAGTTCTTCTTACAATATTTCTTTCCTTGTATAACTGGGAAAAAATCCCTTTGTTATTCTAAGTCCTCTATATTTATACAAAAAGGATGAGACTGTTGGTCTACCCACAAATAACCCCTGGGCTTCCCCAACTCTTCGCCTCCCAAAATTTCACTTTCATAAAGTGTTTACAAAATTGTTACATATTAAAAAAGTGAACAATCATTCACGAGGAGGGCCCCACTTGAGCATTCAGAAATTTCTTCCAAGCTAGAGCCTCTGAGGCAATGCCTTCAAACTCAGAAGGTTCAAAAAAAAAATGTTTATCTCAAACTTCACAGCCTGGTTCTTGATGGCTTCAATTCTGGCTGCACTCAAACAAAGCTGATATTCTAATAGCTACACACTAAATGCGGAATGAACTACTTCATTCCTTAAGGTCTAGTCATCGAGAGCTTTAATGTGCTGTATTTTTGCTTCCTCCTCTTGGTACCTTTTTTGCAAAATTTACACAAACGAGTTTTGGTCTGGAAAAGCATCTATTCTCTGCTCAGCTTATACTTGGCATCGGTTATAGGTAATCAGGAGCCATCTGAAGAACTCTGTACATGCCCCTTTTGTCTTTTTGACAGCCTTTTTGAATTCCTTGGCCGTGTTAATAGCAAACTCTAATAAGTCGTAATCCTGCTTAAGGGCCTATCGATCTTTTGAAGGAAGCTCTGCAGGAGTTTCTCCATCATTCTCTAGTCTTGCCATCCTTGCTGTCAGGACTTCCAAGATGTCTTGAGATCTATCAAAAAAATAGGAGGAGGTCTCTAGCATCTCCTCCAATCGACCATCTACTTTCAAAACCTTGCATCTTTCCCCTTCTATGGTCGTCTGCAGTTGAAGAATTTTGGCCTTTTGTGCCAGCACATGTTCCTTGAAAGGTTGGAGATTAACCTGCTGCTCTTTTGCTTCCTCTAAAGCTATTGATAGTGAGGTAATCTACCCTTGAAGTTTTGTCTCTTGTTCCTGAGATTGCCTCTCACTTGCCTCCCAGGTGGTCTTTTGCAGCTCTAGGTCTTCTATCTTTCCTAGTAGTTGTTCCTTTTCAACCCTTAACTCTTGATACTCTTGTTGCATTATCTCCAGACACTCTTGTGCAGTCTCCATAGATCTTCTCTCTACTTGGAGAACTTGCAGTTCAGCCTTTGAAGACTTCACCTCCTTTTGCATGCCTTCAAAATTTCTCTTCAACTTACTGTTTTCTTCTCTTTCTTTTCTTAATGTGTCTTTCAGTTGAGAAGAAGACTTCTTAGATTGTTCCAGATCTGTCATTATTTTATCCACATTGTCCTCCAAAGCATGGATCAATGTAGCCCCTGCCCTAATAGTAAATATGGGATCTTGGTCTGTCCTGTATACAATGGTCATATCCATTATCATCTTCCCGGACAGACCCCCTGTTTCAACCTTCTTTTCAGTTCTCTTCACTATCCTCTTTCTTTCCTTGTCATAGAAGATATTTTTAAAATCAAGGACTTATTCCCCTATCTTCTGTTAAAAGGGGACCAATTTAAGTGTGGGGGCCATAGACTGTCCAGGTGTGCTAACAGTAGGGACTTCTGGGTCCTGAACCTCAGGGTTCTTGATGTCCTGGGTCTGAATGTTAGCTGTGTCAAAGGCTAGTTGTTCTGTCGCTGTCTAGGTCAGCTTCATCCTCTCTGCCTCTTGTTTCTGAAGCTCCTCATCAAGCTTCCTTTTTCTTTCTTCTTCTTCATTTCTTGCATCTTCTTCTGCTTTTCTGGCTGTCTCTTATGCATCTCTTCTTTTCTCCTCCTCTTATCCCTTCAACCACCCTTCAGCTTCTTGGGCTAACCTTTGGGCTTCTTCATTTATTTTCCTGGTTTCCTCATCAGCCTTTGCTTGCTCATCCTGCCCTTTCCCACCTTTGGTGGTGATATTCTTTTTGAACCTTTTCCTCAAGGATGTTATGTTCAATGCACTGCGGAAGACAGACTCATCTCTATCCCAGTGGTGAGTGTATTCAAAATGAACATTGGCCTCTTTGCAGTGTTCAACAACCTTGTTGTGGGAGTCATTCCTTTGGAAGGGCATCTCACCAAAATGAAACTTATCCAATTCCTCCACAAACTCATTTGCCTTCTTTACTCTGGTAAACTTATAACTCCCCAACTTGAAAGGCAAAGGGGGATAGGCATCCTTCTTATGTTCAAATAAAAAGCTTCCTATGCCATTTAGGAAGACTTGCCTAACTGCCTCTTTATGAATGATATAGTCTGTGGCATATTTGGGCAGCAGGGAGGGTGCTCTAGAACCTCCAAACATTCTGAAATGGAGCCCCTCCTCAGTCAGGTAATAATCAGCATATTCCTCAATCACCTGCAGTGCCTCCTCGGACATGTAGTCACACTCTTTCAGGAAAATGAGAGTATACAAGGGCATGATAAAATGTTCACAGAACTCCTTGTAGTCACTGTGGTACTTGTGAGCCCACAGTGGCTTGTATGCGGAGTAAACTGGCATCCTTTCCCAATCCCAGATGCATCTTAGGCTGGGGAAAGGTTGATTGCATAGTATGCAATCAATGAGTATTGAGCTCATGTAAAATTATGACCTCTTTTGGGACACTCCTCCCAAAGCTAAGACCATGCAGGATGAAAGGCTATTTGACACTATGTTGGCCCAGTTGAAAATGGTCCCCTGTGTCACGACATAAAAGATAATTGGCATCCACTCCAATTTGAAGCTTTTGCCATGAGCTCTTCCAAAAATTCTATTTAGCATTAAGGTGATGAACCTGTATGGGGTTCTTAAGCTCATGATGTCATATTCTCTCGTAGGCTTGGTTCTAAAGTTTCTTCCAGGCATCAGCATTCTCTTAAGGGTCTCAATGAGGTCCATTCTAATGTTTCTTAGCCAATATTTAGTTAAGAATATTTGTGCTTCTAGGAGGTGGTAGGCTAGGGCTACATATCCTGGGCTATAGGCAGCATAGCCTTGTTTGTCAACTTTTTCAAGAATCATCGTGGTGACATATTCCCTAGGCAGAATCCACCCAATCAATTCAGAGCATGGAAAAAGCTATGGTCTTGTAGCAATCTTCATTAGTGAAGACCTTTCTATATTTTCATATATGCCTTCTTCCTCAAAACCTATATCAGGAACCTATCGGCGCGTGATCAATCTGTAGATATCTCCCCACTGATACTAAGGCTCTACACCAGTTATGTACTTGGTGTCCTCATGGATATATTTGGTCTTGGTGATGATTTCAACGTCGGGATCCTCTTCGACCACAGGGGCCTTCTTCTTTTGATGCTTCGACATTTTGAGTTCGAAATCTTCCTGGCACATATGAAATTGTAATCATTAGGCCATTTTTGGATAAGTTGCAAAGATTGAGACAATAATGTACAGTGTTTTACATCATCTGTGTTTAACATGACAGAAGTTAATTAAATGAAGCAAATATGTCCACGCAAACACTCCTGTCTAACACAGAAAATAGCTTAATCAACAAGACTCGAGTGGGAAACAAAATCTACATTAAAATGAAGAAACCTCGGGCTCTCTATGGGTGCTATGACTGTTGTGCTGTGTAGGATGACAGGGGAACCTATTCAAGATACTCAAGGGGGGTGCCTCAACTAAAACACTATCCATGTGCCATCAAAGGTCTGTCTAATACTATACAGTGTTAGACTTCCCCGGACCGGCTCGGGTTTGAATCCGACCTTGAACCGGGTCACTTCGAAATAGCGGGGTAAACATGGCATGGTTTGAGAATGTGAGCAACATGAGAGGGGACACCAGTACAACATTCACAGGGAGGCCATGAAAAACCTTCCCCTATCAACCTATCATTAAACGGGGCAGATTGGTACAGACAGTGTAACGATCGTCTACACCAGTTTCCCCACCCACCAAGCGCAAGGTCGAAAAACATAACGGACATGGAGGAAAACTACCTCGCAGGATACAAAATGCCCCCACTGATAGTTACGCTGCAAGCCTCGACTATATATGCATGTGAACGACGGGACCAAAGGAAAAATGGTTGTGAAAAACCTAACTATGGAACAAAATTAGAACGCTTGAATGGAACGGGATGATGCATACAAGATCCTACTTGGCACTATTGCGCGGCTGGTAGGACGAGGAATATTAATATTCCATAGTTGAGCCATCTAGAAATGAGGGTACACCGACAACAGGGGTCTGATCGAGCTCGAGCTGAACGACAGTGCATGATAGTCCAAAATAGTAATAAAATAATTAACACTCGACCCCATATATATATATGGTCAACCATAAGTGGCAGGAGAAATATTGGACGGCGGAAACAAAAGGATCGGAGGTCACAAGAACATCTCCTTCCACAACGTCGGGTGGTAGAACAACTAGAAGAGCCACCGAGACATCCGGGAGAAGCCGATAACGTATAGGAGCTCGCAAGACTAAACGTCGCAGCGATAGGAGGATAAGGAGCCGCAACAGCGGAATCATAAAGGACAACACATCCTGCAATAGGCAAGGTCTAAATCGGAGGAAAAATCAACTAAATGACTAGAAATATAGTTCTTTCTGCAGCCGCAACGGCAGAAACCCAAAACTTAAGGATTGACGAAACAACAAAGCGGGGTTTGAAAAGTCAATGCAATAATCGAGGGGATTCATACTCTACCATCCGCAACTCCGGAGAATGTAGTAACAAGACGTTTCGACATGAAACCAAAAGTCAGTCAATTGAGACAAAAGGCATCAGAGCAAAATATCGAAGCTAAAGCTTATTATTTCTCTGCAACGGCGGGAGCGCAAGCAAATAAACTTCCAACTAAAACACTTGAAAACGCATTCAAAGGCAATGGTAAACTCAACAAGTAGTGGATCATTTCAGGCATTAGGAAAAGTATTTCTGAAGAATCATTAAACCAAATCAAAGAATAAAATCAAACCAATATAAGCAAAAGGAGGGTCCCGAAATTTTTGAATTTTGGGAAAATGTTGCAGCTGCAACAGACATGAATGACTTAAATCTCTTCTCCTTGATGCTGAAGGGTAAAACAAATGCAGTGACAAAATTAAGGTGTTTTTTGAGGATGAAATAACAAGTTTATGTAGAATAGGTTAATTTGTCAGTTGGTCTATCAAAAAATCAAATATATGTTGTGTTAACTTTAGACATTCAGTAATTGAATGCTTGGTGAGAGTCTGAGAGACATACAAATCATCCCTCTGAAGTATTCATCCTCCACAAATAAAGGGCCTTTTCGCATTTATTGACAGATTAAGTTCCATATTAGAGTCTGGATGTTTTGCATGGTGCTCATCTAGTCAACCCAATTTTGGCTAAATCCTGCACATTTTTAATTAAAGCTTCTCACAGGGTATATTAAAAAAATTATTCGTTAATTTATTCTTTTAACTATGTTAAAGCATCTCATAAGGTACATTAAGAAATTTTTTCTTTAATTTATTTTGATGCAACAATCTTTAATGCAATTTAGTAGGACAAATCTTTGAGTTAGTTGAATGAACTATAATTATTGGACTAGGAAACACATAATTTTGATTTCATTTTTGGATTTAGGGATAGATTACTTGTGGAATGTGGTGTACGCTAGTATCCGATCCCACCTTATCATGATCCATAGTGGAATGTTGACAGGGTGCAACTAAGTACTGATATAATGTGATATGATAAGTCTTACACTGTATCACAAACTCACACCAAGTTGGGAAGTCCAGTCCCTTCCCAATTCTGCATCATCTTGTTCCTCAATAGCCACTCAAATCATTTCCAGGTCATCTTCAGATGCATTTCTAAGTGAATTATATTTCCATGAATAATCATCACCAATTTATTTTGAAAGCAATCTTGCTCTATTTTCTATTTTGGGGTAGTTTGCAATTAACATACACCCAAACAAAAAAATTCAATTAGGTGGATAAAATAGTAAAACAAGCAAAGGATTCCTATTTCTGATATTTCTTAGAAAGTAAGAGTTTTGTTGTTGTGTTAGGAAAATGTGGTTGAGTTACATCCTATAACATGTTCACAGTTGTGGGTTAGGAAATGGTTGTTGAGTTTCCAATTTGCAGTAGGTTCACATTTTTGGGTAGAGAGATTTAATATTTATGAAGTTATCTTAAATTTTAATATTTTTGACATTTTAAGATTGTTGAAAACTTCTTACTGAGTGGAGTTTGAATGGTCCAGAGGAAATTCATTATCTTCTCCCTCTTGAATTCGAATAATGTGGCCATCAATATCTGCTATTTGTTAAGGATGTGGCCATCAACATGCTGCTATCTATTAAAGCATGTGAGGCGATACCTCTAGATGGTATCGTATTGTCTTGAAGCAGTTCCATGGATGAAAGTAGCTTGACAGGAGAGTCCTTACTAGTTGAGAAAGACATGGGAGCCAATGTATGGGCCGATACCATGAATCTGACAGGAAACCTATAATGACGATGACTCTATAGCCTACACCTTAGCTTTTCCATGACAGGTTTCAAATTTCAAGTATGCTGAATTTTGAAAATTATTATTTGATATCTAAATATTTGAAACTTACTCTGACTCCTATAGTGTTACTTTTCTCCATGACACACCTTAGTTAAATTGAAAATTATTATGCGAAATCTGAATTTTAAAAAATGTTTAGAATTCTACATTCTCAGGAGGTTAGTCTGGATTTCAGATTTTGTATGTAAGAATCGAACCTCAAATTATTTCAAGGGTATACATATATGGAAGAATCAAACTTGAAAGTATTTGACCATTGGAAAATATTTAAGGGTTTGTCTGTAAGAATCGAACCTGAAATTATTTCAAGGGTATAAATATATGGAAGAATCGAACTTGAAAGTTTTTCATAATTGGAAAAGAGCTTCCCAGTATGTTCTAATAATTTATGGCATATGGATGTCGATTTAAGTTACCTATTGCAAGTTTAGAACTGGAAACCTCCTATGTAATAAACGTCATTAATTTAGGATTCAGATTTCTACCTTGATATCGATCACATTCCACAAGTGAAGTAAACCAAATATTGTAAATAACATGAACCATCAGAAATAATTTGTATTTTCTATGATATTGATGTAAAATGTCAAAAACTATGAAAAAGATGCACATCATCTGTCAAAATTGTCCAGGGTTTCAATAAATATCGAATATCTATTCACATAACTTGTCAAAGACTGAGAAAAAGATGCAGATCGTTTGTTAACTTGTTTTAAAAAAGCACTATAAACATGCCAAAGGGATGCACATTATCTGTTGAAAATTGTCCAAGGGTTTCAATATATGTTGAATGCCCGACATGAATTTATGATTTGAATGTGTAAATGGTGAAAATTGCAGGTTATTTAAGTGCCAAAACTGTGGCTTTGGAAGAAGAATCTACACTAGCAAGGATGGCGAAGCTTGTGGAGAAAGCACAGAGTCAACGCTCCTCCATTGAAGAGTTCGTTCAAAAATTCGCAAAATATTACACTTCAGGTTTATAGGGAGTAATGTATTTGAAAATACTTTCATCAATCATGGAGTTAGAAAACATCTGATTGCTGATTGCAGTTTATATCATGTGGCTTCCTGCAGTTGTTGTATTAGCAGCTATAGCAATGACAGTAGCACCATTGATTCACCACTTGCTTTGATTTTGCAAGTGGGTTTACAAATCCTTAGTTGTTGTCGTGACTACTTTCCCATGTGCATTGGTTATCTCAACTCCAGTAGCCACAACTTGTGGGTTAGCCCATCCTACTAAAAAAGGGCTCCTTATCAAAGGTGGGAGGTATCTGGAAGGCTTGGGAAATCTTAAGGTGATAGCGTTTGATAAAACTAGAACATTGAGGGAAGGATAATTCACGGTGGTCGAACTAAAGTTTGTGGAATCAAAGCCCACGGATGAACAAAAATGGATCTCTTGGTAACTCATTAGAGATCAACTATTGTTTCATTCTTTGCCATTGTTTTTATAATACTTTTTCATCTTGAAACCTTATTTATCTTTCAGGTATTGAATGGGTATGATAGGATACAAGCCTTGAAAGTAGATTAAGTCATCCCATGTCAATTGCAAATGTACAATACTATAGACAAAAAGGCATAGAGCCACTAGTAGAGGTGCAGGATTTTGAGGTACTAGAAGGAGAAGGCATCTGCGGAGTGGTGGAAAATAACAAAGTTTACATTGGCAAGTGTGAAGCTAAGCCATTAACTAGTATTGAAAAAGCGGCTGAAGAAAACCAGGCCTCCATCCATCTTAATGAAACACCATTGAAACCCCACCTGAAGAACTAGGAGTTTGAGCTAGAGCTAGTTAACTTTCTCAAATGCTTTGGACAGGTCTATCTTTGTAATCAAAGACTGTTTGTTTCCTTCACAAAGTGAAGGACTTTCTGGGCTATCCCTATGGCATCTTGAATGTCCCTCTTAAGTAGGAAACCCATATTTTCTCTCAAGATATTTTTGGAAAGATGGGGCTTCATTCTAGTGGCAATGATGTTGGAAATGACTTTAAATTTTATGCACACTATTGCAAAGTGAAATCAGACGTAATTGATCAAATGATTGAGGAGAATTTACCTTTGGTATCAGAGTGATGAATATTGTGTTGAGATCAAGCTATATTGTCCCAACAACAATATAGCATAGGATGATAGTCACGTGTATGATTACATGAAGGTGTTTTATAAACCATTATGGGTATGAGTGTAGATCATAGGCTTTAATATAAAAATGAGGATTCCTTTCATCGAACACAGTGCATTTGTCTACCTTTTTCATGATAAAACTTCAATCTCATGTAGTGTCCTGATTTTATTCAGAAGAAAAGTTTATGGTCATACTAAATTATAATAGTTCCAACAACAATGTTTGTTTATGTAAGTCTGTTCTACAAAAACATTTCCTTGCAATAGTGGAGTAAGTTGAGTGACTAGTAAGCTATTTTTATTTTTTAGGAAAAGGACATAGCTACAGCTACAGGGAAGCTTGCAGAGTGCCAAAAACCATACTTGTTCTTAGTAGGTAGTTGAAGGCCCTTGCTTGTCCAACAGACTCCATGGAATTTCCATACAATGCAGAAAAGGTATAGTCAGGAAAAGGTACATCTTTCACTCTAGAGTGAGATCTGTTTTGCTAAAAGGAACCAGTTGAGACTAGATATTCGACATGCTAAGGAAGGTCTGACAAATTGTCAAATTTTCAATGGAAAAAAATTAAAAGGGACCAAATATTTGAACTGGATTCTCCTTGGATTCCTCGTAACCAAAGTGCTTCATGGGCATCAGAGCCTGAGCATTTCAGCATAGCAAATGGAATGAGAAGTTCTACTGAGTGGACTAGTGAATATCATCTAGCTACTTCTGATTTATAAAAAGTGAACGTACCAGATTCACCTATTATAGATTATTTGGATAAACATTTAACAATGTCTACCTACTCGGATACGAAAGAAAGATCACCAGCAAGGTATCTAGTAAAATCTACACAACAGAGAAACAAGTTGTTTACATGTTTCTCAATAGGAAGTGAATTCCCAAAGTCTCTCAAAACCTATGGAGGGGATTCGCCTACATCCTCTTCGTCATCATCTTCTTTAGCTTCCACTTTCTTCTCAAAGTCACGGGAGTAGCTTTGGTAAGCACTTTCATGTGCCAAAAGAAGTCACTAAATGGAGAAGCAAGGTATTATAAAATTTACAGCCCATTTTCTCAGCAAAGAGCATAAATTTTATTTTAATTCATTCTAGCATGTGTTGCGATGTATCTATTGAGCAGCAACAACCTTGCAAATAGAATTCCCGTTATCAGGAACTTCAAAATTGCTACAATACATGCAATTTATTTAAAATATTCAAAAGACTTATTGTGTGTTCAACAAGTGCAACTACGTTTCATTCATCACTTTCATTACATGTCCACTATAACAAATCGATGTCTTATTTTCCCATAATTACAATTTTTTCTAGCAATAATGTTTCGTATACATCTTTTGGAATAACATGTGTGTTATTTTTCAATCCAATTCTTTGGACGATAAGCTTGGTTTAGTTTCATATATATTTCCCTGATGACTGACCGAGCTTATGGCCCGGAATGTTGGATTCAAAATAGTAAGTAAGTGATTTTGAAAGAGCTCTTGGTGAAAGCCAAAACCAATTCATACAACATACTACACCCTTCCTTCAGCTTCTCTAACATACCATAACCTCTAAAATTTCTGCATACTTGGAATTATAAACCTCAATTTAGCTAGCTATTCTATTGTTGTGATGCGAAAGAGTTACTTGCATGTTTGAAAGAAGGCAATAGCTTCTCCTTTGAGAATAATGTAGGTCCCAGGACTCACACAAGAAACAATGCCCATAATGGTCATGGACGACTATCCTTGTAGGATGCCCACTCCTCCTTGCTTTGAGTCTAATTGAGCCTGAAACTAACCAATTCACTTGGCCTATAAAGAAATAAAGAATAATAACCTAGACCTTGAGCAAGCCATGAACTCAAGGAGCCCAGACCACAAGGCTATAAGCATAAGACCTGAAACATCGATACAAAGGAACTGTCCTAGACCCAACAACAAAAGGCCAAAGGATTGTGAAGTAGTTCCTTGGAGCCAAATTCGACACTAGACTTGGAGAATTTTTGGAGGAACAGAACCGAACAATCCCAAGTGATCCTACCGATGCCTGTCAATTCACCTTGAGAAATCACTGCCACTTGTCTCGAAATGTATCCACCATTGTTGAACTATACATTTCTTCCATCAATGAGCTATAAACTATGTCTCAATGGGATTTGGGATAATATTGGAACACCCCCATTTATTCTTATTGATCCAATAACTAGTAAAACTAATTCATTTTCCAAATGATCTACATTATTAATGAAGACCCTAAAAAATCGGTAGCACTCGATATGCTTGCATCTCCTCGACACCCCTTGAATTCTATTGAAGATTATTTCTAGGATAGAATCTTTAGAGATTGATTGGTTTCTCATATGCCTAATTATAGTCTATGAGTTCCCTATTACTATAGAATAATACCAAGTTTAAGAGGGATCCTTGATCCCTCTTAAACTTAGTCTATAATCCTTGGAGGAGCACCAGTGCTTCTGCTTGGTTATTGGAAGCTTCTCCTAAGCCCTGAGAAAAAATTATTTCATGACTTCCTTTGGGATCGAAGGTGCTCCACCCTACACTTTCCATCCCCGGTAACTTCATCATTACAATCTCACAATCTCATAACGACAGATGCATGAGATTTTGATATGGGTATTTTGATTGGCAAACAAATTGATAAAATAAAATATTAAAGATAAAAAGACAGTGATTCTAGATAGAGGACTATGATACAACTCATAAAACTAGCAATTTAATTAATATGTCCCAATGTTGAATTAGTGAATCAATTATTTTGTTGGAGAATCAAGCCACACGGGAGTTGATTTTGATAGGGGGCATATGAATATCCCCAAAACCATGGATGGCCATCACCCAGGCCTCCCAGGTTTTGGTGGGAAATGTCTAGGAAATGTGGGAGGATTCCTCCACATCCTCTGGGATGCACCATTCCAAATGGAGGACTTGGGTTAGGGAAACATGGGATGCATTCCCTTGGGGTGCAGATGGATTCCCATCCAACATTGCTAAGAATCAAACTGATGTAGTTATAGTCTCCTAAGTGCAATATATGGAATATATAATTGGTGGTGTGGTGATTCAATGCCATTCATTTAATAAGGTATTTTATAAAATATAGTAACAATTGTAATATTAAAGCAAAATAAAAACATTGGTTTCTGCAATACAAATCCCTTTGTCCTTATATGAAATGCAACAGTTTTGTTCGAGAAGGGGCATCTCATGACTATTGGTTGGAAGAAAATATTTGTTACTTGAAGAATGATGAAATCATGGTTTCTTTTAAGTTTTAGGCTATACACTCCCATCCTTCCCATCTGTGGAATAATGCATCTTTTTCCTTTGATGTACAAATTGCAATGATCTTCTCATTATTTGGGTAAGGCAGTATGATTTTAGATCCTTCTATAATTTGTTATGCACTGTACCAACAATGAACTGCATGGTAGTATTTTTAATTTGTATGATAAGTAGGATGGCATGTGGATTGCTCTACCAGTATTTGCATTGATTGAGGCCTCCTCGTTGATTCCCAATTGTAGCTCTTCTAAGGAGATTACATAGAATGGATCCCATATTTGCAACAATTACGAGCAATTATAAATGTTACATGTATTTACATCCAAAGGCAACACTATGGCTCATGTTATATTGAAGTTCTTGTCTCTGTGTTTGTACCCAATATTGGTTTGTATCTGATAGTTCTTTTTAATTTTGTTCTTGATATGCAAAAGTTGAAAGGGTGGTCCCTTTTGGCTAGATAGATTGTTTATCAAAACACATGAATTTTAATTAGATAGATTGTTTATCAAGCTTTAGCATATAGGAGATGAGGTTGTAGAGACATTGTTTCTATGTGTTGTGAAATTTTTGGCATTTCAAAAAAGTATATTGCTAAAGGATTCTCAAACATCCCTATGTTTTCTTTAGTGCTATTCTTTGTTCCAAGTATTTGTGCATATTGGGAATTATTCTAACTTCTGATTTGCAAACCCTAATGAGTGGGATTTCTTTGTAGAAATGGATTTCAGAAATTGGATAAGATCAAAGACACAAACGGATAGAGTAAGCAATTGGAGGAGATTACTGGAAAGATGCAAGAATGCAAACGGTTGGCACCCTTTTCTTTGGTACCTTTTTCTTAAATTGGTTTTACCTTATTGTTTACACTCCCAAATTTCATCTTAGAGGAACATGTGCCCAAAATTTAAAAATGAAACTGTGACTATGCAGAAGTGTAAGGTTGTCTGCTAGTGATATAGGAAAGTACTGTTTTTTAGTTCCTGAGCTTGTTACAGTCTTGCACAATGTTTTTATTTCTTGCAAGTGATAAAGAACACTTAATTTCGATGATTATTTTGTCTTTGTTGTGTGTTCATTAAGTTACAATTTTATGTTTTAAGATGTTGTATGTGAGCCCATGCGCACACGTGTGTGTGTGTGTGTGTGTGTGTGTGTGTGTGTGTGTGTTATTTTATCACTTTCTTCTCTATATCGCTATTTTCAAAGTATTATTTTATCATGCTTAATGATATTTTCATATATATATATATATATATATATAGGAATGGACATTATAAAGGAGCAGGTTTAGAATTTTATTCAATTTAATATTCTCTAATTTTAGGCTTATTAAAGAATTTAATTGGGAAATCAAGGAAGAAGAGAGTGGAAATCCTCCTCATATTAATAAGCATCCTAACGAGAAAAAAAAGGCGCTGGTAAATGGTTTATCCTCCCTTTCTTGTGTCTATTGATTGGGAAGTATAAGTCTTTGAATGGAGTTTACAGTCTTGATGCCTAATTACTTACTCTTATATATTTTGTGGATCTAGATCAAAGAACTCAATTCATATGTTGCATTGCGAAAGACGTAAGTTATTCTGTCTTATGTTTCATGCATATTAATAAGTAAGCCTTTGTGCGAATATGGTGCACCTTCTAGCATGAAGTTGCATTTAATTGCATGATGGCATCAACAGTGAACTACCTCATAATGCAAGGCTTAAATATGAACCCAACATGATGGGCTCAGATATATGCACAATTTTTTTTAAAATGTGTTGTTAGGTACTATCCTTTGATTCCACAACAGTCAAGTTGTAGTTTTGTATTATCATGAGTGACAGGGATGAGGATTGGTTGCCGTTTATTATATTGTTAAATATGTGTTCATTAGATAGGAACAATTACAAATCAATTTATTCATGCTTTATGTATGTTAGAGAGAAGATAAATACTTGATTGTTTATAAATGATATTAAGGATTGTACAGATTGGTTAGATTTTATGTTGACCTTTAGAGGAATCAGTGCTATTGTTGGGAAATGTAGCAGCATTCCTTGCTCATATGATGTAAATATATATTTTTCATCCTTAGTTGGAAATAATAGTTATTATGTTGAATCTAAACTTCATCATTACCTTTGCCAATACTGTTAATATGCTAGATTTTTTATAGGTAGATTTTTTTCTCCAAAGAAAAAAATCACAACTTTACACTGAAAATTAAAAAGTAGCAGTATGTGAATTCCATCATGAATTGCCAAGAGCATATTATCCATGCAAGTCCTTGAACAAAAACTATACTACAGGAAAAAATACCGCTACTAACTGTGAGCAGAAAACCTTATGTAGGTCTGTACAAAATTGTGTATAAGTTATATCATGTCAACAATCCATTTGAAAAACATAGAATTAAATCATGTGACCTTTAAAACCAAAGGATTCCATGATGTCCTTTGACATAAAAAGGCAAATGGAACTAGAGAAAGAGACAATTCCCAGGGGAGGACCTCATATTTTGAGGGAAATCCCCTTCCTCTATGCAAGTATGTAGCTCTTGAATACCTCTCAGTATTCTGGGTGCTCTATTTTGATATGTTGTTTCTAACCCTATTGTGCTCTCTGTAGATATGCTTGAAAGTGATCATATTTGAGAAGCTTCTATTTTGGAGAGTGACCTGCTCCAGAACATAATGAACAACTACCTCGGATCTTTAGCCTTTTATGGTGCTAGTCATTGCATGCATTTGTTGTGGTTGTTTTCATGTTCATGTATTTTTAGGTCTGTTGGTTCTAAATGTTTATGCATTTTGAGTATGCCTATTGTTTGTTGGAATTGTTTCTTTTTTCCATATTAAATATTGTGAAATTACTATGTACATTTTTCAGTTATTTGTCTTTTTTTTTAGCGAGCAACAAATATAATTGCTTAACATGTGTTGTTTGTAGGTAACCTTACTCGCAATCTTTATAACAACATGGGGAGGGAGGTTGTTGTAGTGCGGATACAGAAGCTCATGCGCAGATACAAAGCTTAGAAAGATCATAAGCATGTGTGCAGATAAGAAGCTCAGAAAGTGGGCCATTGAGTATGAAGAGCTTGTTGCTCAAGGTTTCAAGCTGCTAAGTATGGTTTCTAAGTTGTTGCAAGATCTAAGTATGGCTTACCAGCCAAGTACAAGTGGCATGGTTTAGCCATTGTAATAATTTGAAAAGTAATCGATATACGAGATGATTTTCATGTAAACGTATATGGAGATAGTTTTTGAGGAAACTCTTGTTTATTGTAATACTTGACATTTCATATAAATATAATTTGTGCGGTTTAAAACTTATATGGTTGTACTTTATATTATTTGTAAGTGTTGTAATTAACTAATTAACGTGACATTGCATAATTCACATATGTATTAGATGATTATAAATAATCTATGATCATTTTCTTAATTTAAACATAATATCATATTGAAAATTTATATTAATTAATAATGGACACCATTAAAACTACCAAAATATAATAACCGCACATAAAATGACTAAAAAAGACTAAATTAGTGACCAATAAATGAGATTAATGACCAAAATTCGCATATAAAATGACCAAAAATTGAGAGATGCGTGACCAAACAATGAAATATAAATGAACCAAAAAACGACCGAAATTCGCATATCAATGACCAAAAAATAGTTTTGGTGGCTAATTTACGGTCTTTTATTACACGACCAAATTTGGTCATATTCTAGTTTTTCATGTGGTTGTTAATTTGGTCATAAATGTGGTCGTATATTTGGTCATTGATTCAAATATATGACCAAATTAATGACCAACTGACAAAACTTAAAAATGACCAATTCTGGTCGCATAATAAAAGACCGTAAATTAGCCACCAGTGATTGTCAAACCAAAAGTGGTAATTGATATGCGGATTTTGGTCATTTTTTTGGTCACTAATCTCTCATTTTACACTAGTGTTGTGGATTCATAAAGCTTTTTAATATAGGAATTTCAATCATGTAAAACAATTCTATTATTAGCTTTGGTTTTTCTTGTTAGAATCTGCATCCAGAATTCTTAGGAGACACGTTGGAGAAGTGTAAGATATTTTCTTGTCTTTTATGAATATCTTAAATTTTTTTTCCTTTTAGTTAGGGATTTATATATTTTTATCTTATCAATATTAAGAGACTCATCAAGTGCTTCCTTAATTTCTCTCCTCACACTTTTACAATCTTTATCATACCAATGGTTGGTTTTGCTATTTCTTTTATAACTTCAAACTTCAAACTTCAAATGAGAACTTGTTAATAGAATATTAGAGGGTTCTATTAAAATTATGATAGAGGTCTTCTATGTTGTCTATACTTGATAGAGAAAGCAAATTAAGTTTTAATTCATTTAAAAAAAGATCATTTTTGTTTCTATCATAGATAAAGTGGTTTTGGCTATGAGGATTATCTTCTATGTGATCTCTATGCATAACAAAATTGAGAGTTACAATTAAAGGTTTATGATTTGAGTTAGGCTTGTGGTCATTTAAGATCTCAAAATTTATTATTTCGTTGTATAAAGAAATATCAGAAATAACATAGTCTACCACGATGCTACCAAGCTGCATGGATATGTTAGAAAGTAGGACCGCAGAGCAATAACAGATATACAGTTAAATCAATAAGAAAGATGCAAAACAAATTAAAACAGTACAGATAGACACATATATAATGTGGTTCACCCAAATGATGGGCTACGCCCACAAAGAAATTTGCTAGTTCTTTTATTGCAGTCCAAAAAGATGAAGGGATACACCCTGCAGCAAAACCGCTGCACTTCCTCTTCATTCTCTCACAGTCTCTCTTCCAGTACAATACAATTCCCACATCCAGTATAATACAGTACACAAATCCAGTACGATGACAATGGAGCCTCCTCAAGCCTTATAAAGGCTTAATCACATGCAATACCATGGGACAATACCATGGGCTACAACAAAACATGTGCTAGACCTAACCACCTTTGACTCGATCTCAAGTCAAGGTTAACACATGCAATACCATGGGACAATACCATGGGCTGCAACAAACCATGTGCCCAAACCATGTGCTAGACCTAACCACCTTTGACTCGATCTCAAGTCAAGTTTAACCCTAACAATCCCCCGTTTAAACTTGACTTTGAGTAATCACCAACTCCCCTCAAGTATTTACCGAGGAATTTTACATACACCCCCCTATCACCTAGGTCTATCTCTCGACCTTACCGGTGAGTTACCAGGGGTATGCATGCCTTACCAGGTCTTACAGCCATATGCCCATTTACATGCAAACTGCTCCATTACATTTTTTTATGTGCCTTCATGGTGACTAATCACAGCAACTCTACCGCTACTGCACTTGCTGGACCTTGGACTTGGAAAATTTATTCTTTTCACCTTCATAATTTAATGCCAACAGAAACTGAGCAGGAACTCAGTTTCTCTTTGGTTACTCCCTTTGTTAGCATGTCTGCAGGATTCTGGCTAGTGTGAATCTTTTCCAGTTTTAACAGTTCTTCATCTAGAACAGATCTTATGAAGTGGTACTTGAGTTATATATGTTTAGTCCTTGAATGAAAGATTGAGTTCTTTGCATGATGAATGGCACTCTGGCTGTCACTGTACAGCCTACTATTCTCCTGTTTCTTGCCCAATTCTTCCATGAACCTCTGCAACGAAATCATCTCCTTACTAGCCTCTATAGCAGCAACATACTATGCTTTCGTTGTTGAAAGTGCAACAACCTGTTGCAGTTTTGAAATCCAACTTACTGTTGTTCCAACTACAGTGAACACATACCCTGTGGTGCTCCTCCTGTTGTCTTTATCACCAGCGATATCTGCATCAACATATCCCTATAGAACAGTGTCTGAACCTCAAAAACATAATGCATGAGAAGTGGTACCTCTCAAATACCTGAGAATCCACTGTACTGCTTTCCAATGCTCTTTACCTGGATTATTCATATACCTACTCACAACTCCCACTGCATGTGCAATATCTGGTCTTGTGCACACCATGGCATACATCAAGCTCCCAACTACTGATGAATAGGGAATCTTGGACATGTAATCTATCTCTTCCTGTGTCTTTGGACACATATGCTTGCTTAGTTTGAAATGGCTTGCCAAAGGTGTGGTAACTAGTTTTGCATTCTGCATTCTAAACCTCTACAACACCTTTTCTATGTACTCACCTTAAGACAATGTCAATTTGTGATTTTTCCTGTCTCTTGTTATTCTCATACCAAGGATTTGCTTTGCAGCACCCAAATCCTTCATCGCAAATGATTTAGCTAGTTTTCTTTTGAGCACATTTATACCCTGCATGTTAGACCCTGCAACAAGCATGTCTTCCACATACAATAACAAGATAATATATCTTCCGTTATCTAGCCTCTTGAAATAAGCACAGTGGTCAGAATGACATCTATCATAACCTTGTTCTGTCATAAACTTATCAAATTTTAAATACCACTGCCTTGGAGCTTGCTTCAGGCCATACAAGCACTTCTTCAACCTACAAACCAAATTCTTCTTCCCTTTGACCTCATACCCTTGTGGCTGCTGCATATAAATCTCTTCCTCGAAATCCCCATGGAGAAAGGCTGTTTTTACATCTAATTGTTCAAGATGCAAATATTCTATCACCACTAGACTTAAAATAGTTCTAATTGAAGTCATTTTAACAATAGGAGAAAATATTTCATCAAAGTCTATACCTTTCTTTTGTGCAAACCCCTTTACAACAAATCTATCCTTGTACCGCTTCTTTCCTCCATCTTCTTCCTTCAACCTGTAAACCCATTTATTCTGCAATACCCTTTTTCTTGCAAGCAACTTAACCAGATCCCAATTCTGGTTTCTTACCAATGAGTCCATCTCCTCATCCATGCCTTGCTCCCACTTCTTTCTAGTTTCTACCTGCATTGCTTCTTCAAAACATTCTGGCTCACCAGAATTAGTCATTAATAAATAATACAGTGAAGGAGAGAATCATTCATGGGGTCTACTTAACCTGGTAGACCTTCTTACAGTTGCAGGATTTTTAGGTATTTGTTGCTGCTCTTGATTTTTTGGTGCTTTTGGAAAGTTCATTTTCTTTGATTTCATCAAGCACTGTGTACTCTATGTTTTCCTTTTATTCTTTCTTTCCCTGCAACTGATCTTTGTACATGACCTTTTCATTGAATACTACATCTCTACACCTAATGATTTTGTGATTTTTAAGATCCCACAAGCGATAACCAAAATCATCAACCCTGTATCCAATAAAGGTACATTTCTTGGATTTAGCCTCAATCTTTGTTCTATCATCTTTATCAATATGGACAAATGCTTCACAACCAAAAGTTCTCAGAAATGAGCATTTTACCTATTTACCTGTCCATGCCTCCTCTGGAATTACACCATCCAAAGTGATTGAAGGCCCTCTATTTATTAAATAAATAGCAGTGTTTACAGCATCAGCCCAAAACTGTAAGGGAAAACCTGCATGCAATCTCATACACCTTGCACGCTCCATGATCGTTCTGTTCATCCTTTCTGACACTCCATTTTCTTGGGGTGTTCCAGGGACTATCTTCTCTCTGTGAATCCCATTGTGTGACCAGTAACTGTCGAACTCCTTGCTGCAGTACTCGCCTCCATTATCAGATCTGAGACATTTCAACCTTTTTCTTGTCTCATTCTCAGCCAAATATTTCCACTTCTTAAAAGTATCAAACACATCATATTTCTGTCTAATGCAATAAACCCAAGTTTTTCTAGTTGCATCATTAATAAAAGTAACATAATAATGAGAGCCACCAAGAGATTGTACCTGAGCTAGTCCCCATACATCTGTATGGACAAGCTCTAAATTTTCACTCTTCTTTTGTTTCCCAACCCTGATAAATCTAACTCTCTTCTGTTTTCCATAAACACGGTTCTCACAAAATTCCAAACTTACTTGCTTCAGATCTGGAAGCAGTTTCCTTGAGTGGAGAATCTGCATCCCCTTCTCACTCATGTGGCCAAGCCTATGATGCCACAATGCTGCACCTGTTTCTATGGAAGCTACATAAATAGAATAATCATTGTTATGAGGACATAAATATAATGTACCTATCCTATATCCTTTTGCAATTACCATTGATCCTTTAGTAACCTTCCACCACGTGTCTCCAACGTAGACAAACAGCCGCCATCTCCCAACTACCCTGTTGAGATCAGATTTATTTTCATAGCAGGAATGTGCCTTACATCCTTTAGCAACCAGTCATTTCCATTATTTAGTTTAATCTGTACCTTACACTTTCCAACAATTTTACATGGTTCATCATCCCCCAATAACACATGCCCAAAATCACCTTGAACATAATCATAAAAGAATTTCCTATGGGGTGTAGCATGACATGAAGCCCCTGAATCTACTACCTAGTAATCACTAGTATTATCTAATGCAAGAATAAAATCATATTGTAACACATCACCTGCTACATTAGCTTCCTGGGTAGTCTCTTGCTGCCTCTCACCTTTCTTCTTTGGTGCTCTGCAGTCTTTCTTTAGATGTCCTTTCTTACAGCAGTTCCAGCATTCTATTTTTTCGAATCTGGACTTGGATCTTCCCTTTTTAGACTTGCTGTGATTTCCTGGGCTCCTTCCTCTCTCTTTTTGTCTCCCTCTGCTATCCATGGTCAACGCATTACCTAATGTCTCACCTATGCTTTTCCTTCGCATTTCCTCGCTAAGAATAACACTAACAACATCATCAAACTTAAGAGTGCTTGAACTAGAGACAGAGTTACTTACAACCATGATCAAGCTATTCTAGCTTTCTGGTAATGAGCGCAAGATTAGAAGAGCCCTAACCTCATCATCAAAGTTCACTTTTACACAACTTAACTGACCGGTAAGTGTATTAAACTCATTTAAATGGTCAGCAACAGATCCACTTTCCGACATCTTCATATTAAATAAACGCTTCATTAAAAATACCTTGTTAGAAGCCGAGGGTTTTTCATAGAGCTTACTCAATGCGCTCATCACACCCTCTGTTGTTATTTCTTTTGAAATATTGAAGGCCACCAACAAAGCCAGGCACAGTCATATTGTTCCTAGTGCCTTTCTATCAAGAACCTCCCATTCTTCATCCTTCATAGCCATTGGTTGTTTTGCTTTTCTGCCCAACGGCAAGTACAGATATTTTTGGTACAGATAGTCCTCAATTTGCATCTTCCATAACTGATAGTTTTGGCTATTAAGTTTATCGACCCTAAATTTTCCTTCTTCTGCCATTTCTCCCACTCGAACCAGGAACCCTTCTTTCCTGTGAGTTTACCAACCAAATAGACCTTTTGGCTCTGATACCAATTGTTAGAAAACAGGACCGCAGAGCAATAACAGATATACAGTTAAATCAATAAACAAGATGCAAAACAAATTAAAACAGTACAGAGAGATACATATATAACGTGGTTCACCCAAACGATGGGCTACGTCCATAAAGAAATTTTCCAGTCCTTTTATTGCAGTCCAGAAAGATGAAGGGATACACCCTGCAAAAAAACCGCTGCACTTCCTCTTCACGCTCTCACAGTCTCTCTTCCAGTACAATACAATGCCCACATCCAGTACAATACAGTACACAAATCCAGTATGATGACAATGGAGCCTCCTCAAGCCTTATAAAGGCTTAATCACATGCAATACCATGGGACAATACCATGGGATACAACAAACGATGTGCCCAAACCATGTGCTAGACCTAACCACCTTTGACTCGATCTCAAGTCAAGGTTAACACATGCAATACCATGGGACAATACCATGGGCTACAACAAACCATGTGCCCAAACCATGTGCTAGACCTAACCACCTTTGACTCAATCTCAAGTCAAGGTTAACCCTAACAGGATACATGTCATTTGGCTAGAATTGGGCCACTTCTTTCGACCATTGCAAATTATGAGATCTTCGGCACTAAAGAGATTCACTAGCTCAGACCCAAACAATTTTTCCCCTAGATCTTCAGAGCTTCTTTTGTACCTACCACCAAGAGTAAGGTCTTTGTCTAAACATAGAGGATTGGGGTTGGAATGATTGCTTAAAAGAATAGCTTGCTTTCTTGAAGTTCGAGCATTAAAGTCACCCATTAAGAGGATATTACCTTCATTCCTTAGGCTATAAATATCATTCTCTAAACAATTGTAACAACAACTTTTATCTAAATTGTTTTTATTATACAAATTAGAGTTAATAGGGTCAAAATAATAGATTGCTATGTAGGTTTTTTTTATCATTAATGATAGTAATATCTATCCAATTATTTTTTTTTTTGTAAGTTAGAGCCTTGAATTAAAAGAAAATAATGATACAATCCATTTTCCACTTCCTGCCAAAAGGGCAGGGGAAGCAGAAAGAGAGGCTAATAGCCGAAAATCCCAGCGAGACAACAAAGCCATATCCAGAGTAGGATCATTGCAGAGTGAAGCTAAGAAGAGAGAAGAAACATGGAGATGTTAGTGAAGAAAACCAACCCTGAGTGGGATAATTCTTAGGTATTTCCTTTCTTTGTTGGTTTTTTCTTGACTTGAATCCATTCCCCTAAAGTTGAGGACACTAATACCAGTTGTGAAGCAACAATGGAATCATGGAGAGGTTCCTTGTCAGAGTCTGAAGAGGAAGATTCATGGTATATTTTGTGCCCCTGAGGAGGGATTTTTTTTGTGCTTTCATCTTCTTGAAGAGACATATGCACCTCAGGTAGAGATGGAATGGATCTATGAACCTATTCTGTTGGGGGTGTATCTTTGTAAAGTTGGTCGTCTTGCTAGTTTTCTTCATGTGATTGCATCACGGGTTGCGAGCTTTTGGATCTGTGTGCTTTCATGGTACTGTGCAGCTGGGTCTTCAGTTATGGACAAGCATTGAGAAGGTGGCCTGTTTGATGACAGGTCTTGCACCTGAAGGTTTTGTTTTCATAATCCAAGGCTTGAATCCAAATGGACACACCTAATTTCAGGTTGATATTCTCAGGGATCCCTGAACTGGTATCAATGGTGGCACTGATGCGAGCATAAGTGAAAAGACCCTGAGTAGAGCAAGAGTCATCAATTGACAGGAAGCAACCCAGGGCATTTCCTATCCCTTCAAATATCGATTGAATCCAGTAGTCCAAAGGTAAGTTTGGAATACGTACCCAGATGGGCACATTCATTACTACCATATCCAAAGGGTCAAAATTAGGAAACAAGGGGGTTAAGAAAAGCCCAGCAGAACCCCAAAACTAAGGCCCTTTACTTGAAACTCAAATAAGATCTTCTCGAGAAGGAAAACTCACTAAGAAAAAACCTTTAGCACAGAGTGATACCTGACAGTCCTTGGGCTAGTTAGAGTCTATGGGTCAGTGCAAGAATATGAGGGACCTTTTAGATGCAATCCTAGTTTTCAAAAACACGATCACATTACCAAAAAGTACAATGTGTTTCTACTACATAGCACTTGCTATGGTTCAACCTGAGCCTGACATGTCATAGGACATGTAGGATAGGAAACCATATTGCATATGCGTTATATAAATACAAAACGTGCTCACGATCTGTAATTCTAAAACATGTACGCGATTTGGAAAACTAAAAATAATTTATATACACAGGCCCGAAACCTGCGACCTATTTTACCTAACAGGAACATGAAAAAGGTGGTGACTTGGAGCATTTTGGAGCAAATTAAGTGCTTGGGATTGTTGGAGGAGCTGATTTAGTTGGAGGGGAGGAGATTCCACTGGTGAATTATAATCCAACCAGGTAATTCAATCACACAAAGCATTCTTTTTTGTCAATTTTTGACCTATAATGGTGTTTTTTAATAGAATAATCAACCTAACCAATCCCAAGCTAATGTTTGATGGATTCAAACTAAAAGAGGCTATAAGAAACAAAAACATCATGTCTAATAGATATTCAATATTCCAAAAGGCTAGAACTATATAAAACAAACACAAGTATAGAGTGTGTCTGGAAGGAGGCTAAAATTATAATCCAAGGGTTTTAACAATTAAAAAAACAATATATATCTACATTCAAATTAAAGACAAAGAAAGATAGAAAGCCCACATCATAACGAGATTGAGAGGCATAAACAAAAAGGAACAAAAATACTACTGAGCAGGGTTCTATACAACACATATCTCATAATTCTCCACAATATGCAAGAGAGAGTAATGGACAAGCTAGCTTATGTTCCAATTACAATAGAAACCCTAGATATTACACACCAATTGGTAAAACTAACATAAAAATACAGTATAAGGCACAAGTTGTAAGAAACCCATGTTAGCAAACACAAGAACACGAATTCTGCTTATTTTATCCTATAAACATAATAAATAAAATTAGAAACATGTGAGACCCTAGGTCTCCCTAAGATCCCTTGATCTAGCAAAGACATAAATGACTTTACTCAAACAGTCTATGCCCTTGCATCACTAGGTTTATCAACCATTTTTTTAAATAGCAAAAACAATGGGTAATATATTTCTACATGTCGAGTGTCTAAGCTCATCTATAACCAATTGTAGTCCAGTCCACAAATTCTCCATTTTCCATGCAACTTTTGGTTGGTTTCCATGTTTATACAATAATGGAAATGGTGAACACCCATGAACTACCTACAGTGCGTCATGAGAGTGTTCCCAACCATGATCGAGTCAATTATATTTAGAGGATATGGTGGCAGCTCTGTATCACCCCTTTTCTTGCCTCACATGTCCTAATAGTCCCTTGCCCCTTTCTTTTACATATCCAAGGGACATAAAGGCCAAAACATGTCAAAATAGCACTCCTAAATTCAAACAATTTTAAACCCAAGTGTGCATGGAAAAGTCACCAATGAGGGTGAAGAAGTGCCTTAACTTCTAGAAAGAAGTTGAACGAAACTCACTATTTAATTGTTAAATGTTTAATTTTAAGTTTTAAATGTATGTAAGTGAATGCCATTAAATTTCTTACTTGAGTTTTCCTTAATTTACATTTTCAATTTTGAAGAGATGTCATTATATACCATGTATACATTTCTAATGATTTCCTTATTTATTTTTTTATTGCAGTTGCGACTATGGACACCAATGCTGAAATACTGATTGAGCTTGCCCAATTGAGAGGAATTGGTACTGCTTTTAGTGGTGGTGATAGGATTCGACGTTCACTTGCATCCACTTTGGATGCAATTGTTGAGACTATTACATTAGCAACATACTATATGATATTACATCATATAGAGAAAGAAAAAAACAAGAGTATGTTGATGGGATTGGCTACAGTGCAATAAAAAAGTTGAAAAATACCAAACAACATATATTTTCATTGTGTAGGGATCCTCGCATGGGAGAAATCCCAAATTCAAATAGGCCACATATCTCTATTGAGTGGTGCACATATCAGCCATTTGTTGATAACTGGATGGACAGATGGTATATGGTTTTTGATATGCCACTACACAACAATAGGGAAATCCCCCTGTATTTCCTTCGAAATATGTATGCAGAGTTCGTGCTGGGTAAACACGTAAACTATTTTGATATATTGTCGTTTAGGGGATCGGTGAGGGGATGCCCCAAAACTGACCCAATGCTAGGATTTGAGACATTGATCGCCCTATCCCTGCACCTCACAGGAAGTTGCCTGGGCCAGATGTTCCACCTATACATCGTGTTATTCCATAGACACGTGATGCATTTTTGAGTTTGGCATGGGCAGTTGTTCACCATAGCACTATGGTTCAACGTATGGGTGAGGAAGGGACATTTGTCCCTGGTGTGGTACATACACCAGGTCGTCATGGTGCAGGACCATATTCTAGTGTAGTACCACCCACTAGTGCAGTACCCCCATCTACTGCAGGACCATATACTAGTGCAGCACCATTAGCACATTCCCAGCCTACTTTTGAGCCTCACAAGTAAACATCGTGTGGTCTTCCCTGCTATGTTCTTCGGTCAGATGTTGTCCTCAGTGGATTTTGAGTGGTGTATTTATATGGTTAATTGTAATAAATTCTTCATTTATTTTCCTCTTTGTACACATATGTATAGTTTGAGATAATATATTAATTTTGTGAACTTGTAGTTGATGCTTGATGCCGGTAGTGACGCCCCAGAGTTTCATGTTCCACACTCTACATAGGGGCATGAAATTCCATCCACTGTTCCCTTGGTTGATGGAGAGATTCCTATAGCACCCATTGTCGTATCTCACACCGAGGTAAACATTTTAAAATTTCAGTTTTTTAATACTTGTTAGTTTGTTAATTTACACATACTATACATGTTAGTTCACTAATGTTATCTACGGTCTAATATTTACAATTATTGAACTTGCGGATGCCAGATCCTTCATGAGGGAAAACAGTGATGGAGGTAGGATCCATGGTCGTATCGACTGAGGAAATATCTGTGCATGACATTCCATCCACTAATCCCTTGGTTGGTGGAGAGATTCATATAGCACCCATGTCATATCTCACACCGAGGTAAACATTTTAAAAATGTCAGTTTTTTAATACTTATTAATTTGTTAATTTCCACACATTGTACATGTTAGTTCACTAATGCTATCTACGGTCTAATATTTATAATTATTAAACTGGGAGATGTCAGATCCTTCATGGGGGAAAGCAGTGATGGAGGTAAACATTTTAAACATTTAAAAAATGTCATTTTTTAAATACATGTATGTTCGTTGAATCATGCATGTCTAACTACATGAACTCTTGTTGACTATAGGCACCAACCAAAACACCTAGACCATTTCCTGGAGTTGTATCTCCTCATAGGCCATATGTGAACAAGGGTCATGTGTTTATGAGATGGCCTACTCCTAGAAAGAGTCCAGTTGTCCACGACCATGGAGATACTGATACCATGGTAATGTATATGCTTATATGATATTGCTTGGTTAACTTGAAATCCAGTGTATAAAATGTTTTTTTAATGTTTGATTTTCATGTTTACTGCATCAGGAGCCAGAGTTTACTATTGAAAACCTTGTAGGGATGGTTGATGCAGTAGTCAGTGCTGCATCTACAATGGCAACAAGTCACACAGAGTTACAACTATTTCAACATAATCGTTACATAGTTTATTATTGTTGGTGTATGTTTATTCATGCATGTCTAACTATTTCAACATTTGGTGATTGTAGCCACTAGTAGTAGGAGTTATTGATGTAGTAGTCACTGTGGTATCTACAATAACAACAAGCCACATAGAGGTACAACTATTTGAACATGATCTAGACATAGTGTGTTATTGTTGTCTATTGTTTATTCATGCACATTTCTAACTATTTCAAGATTTGGTGATTGTAGCCACCACCACCACCACCAATTCCTGCCCCCTCTGGTTCAACCATGGATGCGACCATCATTGATGTTCAACCAACAGCTCCATCTGCTACACAAGAAACACAATCCCCTTTGTCACAGTCTCTCACTGAGGTGAGATGTCCATTAATGACCAATTGTTTCATGCAATGTCCATTAACATTTTGATAATTGTTGAGTTAATTTAGATATGGTATTTTATTGATCTAATGTATTAGTACATATTAGTTGAATTTAACAATTGATATTTAATTTGAAGGATCCAAAGATGCACACTGGTCCTAGAGTTGTGCTTATAGGATCAACCTCGAGAAAGAACAAGAGGAAACTTGAGTTTTGATGTGTCTTATGGGATATGTACATTTTGATACATGTACATGTGGCTTGGACAGTTTTGGATACATGTACATTGACATTTCACTTACATGTACATGTGGCTTGGATAGTTTTGGATACATGTACATGTGGCTTGCATAGTCTTGGATAGTTGTGGAGACACATGTACTTCTGGTTAATTTTGTATATATATGTACTTTTGGATACTTTTGGATATATATGTACTTTTGGAGACATGTACATTGACATTTTAGTTATAAATGAATGATACATTTCACTTCGAATTTGTTTTTTGGTTTCCACATGTTCTTGTGTCAATCTGTTGTATTGATTTGTGAGGATTATCTACTACTTATGAATGTACTATGTCAAAAGAAAAAACTATTATATTTAAAGGTTTCAATGATCTCACTACATGCACACTAAAGTCAAATTTCTTGCTCATGTAATTTAATAAATATAAGTGCAATACAATGTATTTCAAGGTTTCAATGAACCCACTACTTGCACACCAATTGAATATATCTAATTAAAAATTGTGAGTTTGGATTCATTAAATTATAAGTTAAGTCAATGCTCAAGTGTAATTTAATAAAACTAAGTGCAATACATGCTTCACATTTCATCAACAACTAACAACACTATTCAACAAACCTCATGCACCCAATGACTAATCACTCAGCATTAAAGGAACTACAATAGAATCCAAAGACCGAGAACCAACTTCATGAACCAACATGATTTGAAGCATAAGTCCACTGGATTTGAAAAAGTTGAGTTGGACATTAGATTGATTCTTCAAATTGAGTTGTGACAGTAAGATAAGATTACGGTTAGGATTAGGGTTTTCTTGGTAGGGTTATGGTTATGGGCCATGCATGTCAAACAATAAACCCTAGTTAGGGATAGTTTTTTCCAAGTTTGGCCTTCATTGGCATGAAATGCATTGTCCATCTTTGGCCCTCATTGGCATGACTGCATTGTCCCCTACTGAGCGAAACCCTAGCTCCAGAAATCACCGTAGACGGAGGTCACTAGGAAATGGATAGGAGGGAGAGGCCCCCCCTAGCTAAAATCCCATGTCAAGAATCCAACGGAATCAATAGTTCGTCGATCGGAGGCCCACGTATCGATCTATGGCGAGTTGCAGGTCACCTCCAGATACCGTTTAGGGACACTTGGTGGACTTGTGCCCAGTGCACAAAAAACCTCACGAAGCTACAATTTTGAATTCCGTCAAATCCTGCTAGCATGTTTGGCATGGGAAATATGGCAACACCAACTGCATCCCCACCATCTGTGGCTTTCTAGCTTTGGCCCTCATTTGCATTACTGCATTGTCCCCTACTGAGAGAAACCCTAGCTTCAAAAACCACCATAGACAAAGGTCACTGGGAAATGGACAAGAGGGAGAGGCCCCCCCATAGCTAAAATCCCATGTCACGAATCCAACAGAATCGACGGTTCATTGATCGGAGGCCCGAGCATAGATCTATGGCGAGTTGCATGTCACCTCCAGATACCGTTCAAGGACACCTGGTGGACTTGGGCCCGGTGCGCAAAAAACCTCACGAAGCCACAATTTTGAATTCCATCAACTCTTGCTACTATGTTTGGACATGTAAAATATGGCAATGCCAACCACATCCCCACCGTCCGTGGCTTTCCAGCTTTGGCCCTCGTTGGCGTGACTGCATTGTCCCCTACTGAATGAAACCCTAGCTTCAGAAACCACCGTATATGGAGGTCACCGGGAAATGGACAGGAAGGAGATCCCCCCCCCTAGCTAAAATCTCATGTCACGAATCCAACAGAATCAACATTTTGTCGATTGAAGGCTTGAGAATCGATCTATGGCGAGTTACAGGTCACCTCCAGATACTGTTCAGGGACACCTAGTGGACTTGTGCCCGGTGTGAAAAAAACCTCACTGAGCCACAATTTTGAATTCTGTCAACTCTTGCTAGCATGTTTGGGCATGGGAAATATGGTAACACCAACCGCATGCCCATCATCCATGGCTTTCCATCTTTGGCACTCATTGGCGTGATTGCATTCTCCCCTACTAAGTGAAACCCTAGCTTCAGAAACTACCGTAGATGGACTTTTATAGGAAATGGATAGGAGGGAGAGGCCCCCCCATAGCTAAAATCCCACATCATGAATCCAACAGAATCAATGGTTCATCGATCATAGGCCTGAGCATCGATCTATGGCGAGTTGCAGGTCACCTCCAGATACCATTTAGGGACACCTGGTGGACTTGGACCCGATGCGCAAAAAACCTCATGGAGCTACAATTTTGAATTCCATCAACTCCTGATACCGTGTTTGGGAATTGGAAATATGGCAATGCCAACCACATCCCCACCGTCCATGGCTTTCTATGCATCAATGACTTAATGTTACTTTTGAGTTGTCGAGTTGTCATTGCTAGTATGTTGCTTTGTTTCAGGATTTTTATAATACATGATCAATGAAAAACATGAGTAAATGATTTTATTGTTATCTTTTAATTGGAAATTAAACTCCTTAATAAAATCATAGCTTTTAATTGAAAATTAAAATATCACAATTTCAATTACACCAATGACCCAACATGTTAACCTCCCAAAATTTTCTATTATGCATTACATGAAACATTAACCTTTTGAAACCATGAGAGGTTCAAAATTTTGTTTGTTTATTAATTTTATCACTTAATATCTTCACATGCATGATGTTGACCTACTTCACATGCATAATGTTAGCACATGTTACTTTTGAATACTTCATATGCATAATATTGAAGCATGTTACTTTTGAGTTGTTTGTGTCAATATTAGTAGGTTATTTTCTTCCACTTTCAATGTTCAAAAAAACATAATCAACTAAAAGCAAAGTTAAATAAATCTCTTATTATCTTTTATTATCTTTTAAGTAGAAATTGAACTTCTCAATAATAATAAAAATGAGATGAAATTCCAACACTACTAGGCACTACCCCTTTCGCAATGGACATGCGGGTATAAGAGGTGAGTTGTCAAGAAAGAAATTATACAAACCTTAAAACATAAGTTTATCATTGCGGCATCTTTTTTCCATCATCCAAGTTGTATATATCAGCTAAAAACATTGACAATATTACCTACTTGAAAAATTAGGGTTTTACTCTTGTAAGAGAGCCTACAAAGAACTTCGATAGGTATGACCTACAGAGGTACATGTATGTATTATAATGTTATGTATATCATGTGAATGAGATCTTGAAATGTTGATATGATTGATATATATGGTTTATTGATCATATGTAAAATTTGGCATGTTCATTAACTTCACATACAAGAGAACTTTTGGCATATTTGTATACAACATTATGGAAAATTTCGCATATCAATAACACAAAATTGACATATTCATAAGAAACATACGTGGGAAAATTAAAATTATGATACATACCTCATCATGCTAGATCCCACCTATTATCATACAACCAAGCCCTCCAGATCATCTCTTATAATGATGGTCTCCATTAGTCTCTCATGCTCTATATCTGGTAAGAAGTAGCGTACCTTCGATGAATTTCGGCTAGGCATTGTTCGTACCTAGAGGTTTGTACCAATGATTAAGTTGGTAAAGTGATACACACTTGCACCTGGTTTGTAATCCCTGTAAACATATACACCCTTCTTTCTTTCATTGTTTTCATGTGTAAGGTATTCACCTTTAACAACCATAGACCTGATGGGGAAGTGGTTGTTTTCATCATCAGTCATGGACATAATGAGGGTTTGCTTTCCCTCTATACAACGTGCCAACCAGTAATCACCACCCCATTCACTGGCTTTTGAGGCAACCACTGTGTATATGTGTCCTGCATAGTATGATTGTAGGTATATGATCAAATATTTTTCGTGTGATATAAGGCCATTAATGTGAGTTTCAAGACTACGTAAATTTTAAAAAAAATGTTAAGGAAATGCATCATACCAAGTTGTACAAGGTCTGATACATGATCAAAATATATAGAAATAAACGATTGGTGTTATTCCAACAAAGTTAACTCAACAATTGCATGCTGATCAAGTGGAAGTGATATGCAATCCCATCCATCAACCCAATCCAATGATTCACACACATCCCTGTCACCATCACAACAAGGTGGGAAAAAACAAGCGAGTTTTCTGGTCCAAATTTCAAATACTGAGTTATTAGAGCTTCAAACAGAATGAAAGCCACGAGTCCCAAGAACGGTCTTGCATTCCCATGCATGTGAACGATCTATGTCTACCACCTCCCAAAAAAATATCTCCACGTCTCTTTCTTGTGGATTCTACTCACATAGTTGATTCCTCTCCCATTACTGACGTGCACCACCTGACTATAGATTGAGCATTTCGAATAGTAGATATTGTAGATAATTCAAATTCCTCTCTTCATAGGGCTATTTTGACACATGATCCGGCTCCATCATGCTCTCCTTTACCATGCCCAGTCTCAAAATAGTTCCACATATGTGGAACTTTATAGTTTTTATGCAATGAACACAACCATTGAAATATGCGTTTATTTTTGAACTGACCAACACATCCATCAAACGAAATCTAGTGTCAATCCATCTGTATGTTCCTACCCTTCAAATGATCATAGAACATGATGAAGCAATGACGTACATAGTGAAAGTCATGGCACATATCATCACTTTTTGTAGAAGTGATATTCCTTTAGAATTTCTCTTTGCTCTTCACTGCTATTTGGGCCATGCGTATATGTGATATGCACCATCAAGGAAACCTGCTCAGAGTGATAATACTAACTTTGGATCTCATTTTGAGGTTGCAGAGAGTAGTTCTCAGCAAAATCAACAACTAAAAGTATAGTACCACGAGGAAATGTATCTTTGCATATTCTAAACTTCTCATCTTGCCATCGTGCCAAGTGGACATGCTGAACATATTGATGTGTCTTTTCAATAAATTCCTTGACAAAGACACTAACTTGTACCTATTGACACAAAATGATCTCAATATCAGGTTTTTTTGTAAATAAGGAATGAAATGCAACTGTTCAAACATAAATTTATAGATAAATGCTTGTACCTGAGATGTCACCAATTGTATTTTTTTGCTTTCTTCCCCTGGGACTATTTCATAGCTGATATATTTGAAAATTTTCATGTCTATAACCATATTCCCAAATTCATTGTCTCCAGTCTCATGCATACATTGGCTCAATAATTCCATTCCAACATTGTTGGAGCAAGTTCCATCCAAACAGGCTTTTGCATAGTAAGTTTACCCCTCAGGCCTATTGCACATGATACTATGAATGAATTCTCTTGATGAGGTCAGTGGTATTGTCAAGGAGCAATCCTGCACATGGTTAGTATGAAACACACAATGAATGTACAAAAATGTTTCATAGTAATATTCATATTCTACATGGTATTTAAAACAACAAGTGTTACGAAGAGTATTTATTCTAACATACCAGGGCTTACATTTCTCAAAATATCTTTGCCCCAAATTCAATTGTCTATGTTCATTCCTAAATTCTTGTATAGTTCTGTTTGTGTTATATCATGAAGATGCTTAATATGTGGTTCATAGTCCTTTGAACCTCTTCTCAGTTTTAGTACATCCTTCCAGTTTGAAGAAGGCCTTGTGTGATCATGCCAAAAACTATGCACTAGTCTCTTTACTGCAACAACTAGCTTCATGTCATGACGTGGAAACCGACCAATAAAGGCCCAAAAATCTGTCCGGGTGGTTGTGTCAAGATGTTCTCTTCTAATAGAGTACCTACGGAGGGTTTTTACATTCAAATTAACTAGTTTAGATGTAGGCTTGAGAAAACGAAGGACCCTGGTGTTCTTATTTACAATTGCATGTGACAACACATGACGAACTGCATTGCGGTCCTTTGACCGTGTGTTATTACCAATTTTACCAAAGGCATCTACTAAGCTTTTAACTATATGAGAACTTGGTCTAGAAGTCTTTATCATCTTTATCCCTAACGATTTCCTAGCAATATTCATGCTCCTAGATTTTAACAATGATAAAAATAATCTACATTTATCTCCATCACATTTAGAAACAAAATATTTATTTAGTATCTGTTGAGTTTGATAAGCAATACTACGTTTAGATAGCGTACCTTCAATGGAATCGAGGAGTCCTTCATCAACTTGTATACGCTTCAAAGTTCTTCAATGTGTGCTTTCTAATGGAGGTAACGGGGTTGGATTTCTATAATCTAGTGCATCAACAATACGCTTTGGCGTTTCAGTAGCAACTTTTTGTCCTTCATTCTCTTCCAGGTAGTTGGATGGTGGAAGTCCAACATCCTCATCGATGGTAAGGATAATATTTTCTTCTTAAACAGTAGCCTCCATGTCCAATGCCTCTTCAACAGTAGGAGCCATGTACAATGCCTCTTCATGAGCTTCGTCTTGAGATGGTAACTTATCACTTTGACTTGATGTGGGATTTGAAACATCCCCTAATGAGCACCTACATTTTTATTCTTGAATACTTCCATGGGGTGCTTGTTCAACAACTATTGTGGAAATTGAAGGTCCCTCTAGTGAATGCTTCTTTTTTTCTTGTGCTAGATTAATAGGATGAACCAACATATCCTCTATAATTGGATTTGGATTAGTTTCCAAAGAAAGCCTCTGATTCATCATGTCTATTCTTTTCTTTTCTTTCTCTTCTTCGATGACTTCTTAAGGTCTCTTCTTCCTTGATGATTTTATTCCTCGGTTACGTACATTCCCCATCACTACAATGATCAATTCAATATATTTTGTTTTTGTTGCTCCTCAATTACAAGCTTTCAAACCTTTAACTTGCTTTATAACTATTGATCCTTCAAGGTGCTTCAATCTTCCTTCTCAATTGTTCATATTTCCCATTAAAATAATAATGAATGGGGAAATTTATCTTTGGTTCTCTTGAATAATAAGCAAATGAAAGTTAAATCATAAATTGTTCCTCAAGGTGATTTTCTTGTACAATTGTGTATATCCACCATCACCATGAAATGACATTGAAGCTTGATATGTTATTCTATGTGCTGCTCAACCATGAAAGTTATCCTCAATGATCCACCTGCATAAAAAAAGGAATGATGGAGAATGTGTAAATTGTGAGTATTTCTATAGGTGGGCTCGTGCTCTTGAAAAAAAATGCGCGTTAATCGGATGAAAATTAAAACAGAGTGAAGTTGCTCTCAGACAAAAACAATCCATTGTTTTTACAGTCCCAAAATGTGCACGCGATTTGTATAAGTACAATGCGCATGCAATATGGTTAAGCACACTTAATAGAGTGGGTGCACGGCTAGGGAAACAAATAAGATCATAAGAAAACAAATGTTTTCTATGGCTAGCAACAAAACAAATGTTTTTAGTGTTCCTTTCTTTTCATGCATATAAATGTTTCTCTCTATAACCCCAATAATCCTTACATACCCCTATCTCTATCTAAATATACCTCCCTCATTCTCTGCATCCCTCCCTATATGTTCCTTTCTCTCCTGTACTCCATCCCTCCCTCTCTCACCTTGAGGATGATGATGAACATGATGATGGTGATGGTGATGATGATGATGAAGACAAAGATGATGATACTGATGGTGATGAAGACGATGATGATTATCATGATGGTGATGATGATGATGATGATGATGATGATGACGATGATGGTGATGATGATGTTCATGATGTGTTACAGAGAGAAATTCCTATGTATTGGGGTACCACAACAGACAGCTTGACTCCAAAAATCAATCCTTTCCAATATGCAATAGAAATTAAATGTCTAACACTAAAGGATCAGACCTCGTACCTTATTTCGGATGGTTGAAGTAGATTCCCGTTGAGCTTTCCAATCTTCATCTTGAATTGATAGATTACTTCCTCAACAAGAAGTAAAAATACAAGCATTTTACATATCATGGTGTTACAGCTATTCTAGCATATATAATCAATAATGTACAAGCATTTGACATAATCCCATGGATAAAATATTCATTCAAACACACATTATTGGACAGGAAAATATATTTCTATTAATATAAATCAGAGATTACAAGATACAACCTCAGACGGCACATCTACGAATAGAAGAAACTGAATCCCCCACTTGGGCCTCCACCACTTCAATCCTCTATCTCTTGATAGCAAGCTCACAAGCAAAAGGAAATCTTGGGAAGAACACAAAAGTGCTCCAAGGGACAAAGGGATGCAGACTCAAGCATAAGTTTCGGCAACAATAGACTATAGTTTCTTTGCTCTTAATTCTCTCTTATGCCTTCAATGTACCAAGGACTTCCTTATATAGCTTTTCAAAGGGGTAATGAACGGTCAAATCCGAGCGATCTCAAGGCATAGGGAAGGCCAGGAGTCAAATGAGTCGGATCCATGTCAAGGAAAAATCCAAAAGGATTTGGATTATGCACACATCCCGATGTACATGGTTTTAGTGGTCAAACCCACATATATCATTTTTCATATGTTTTTAGGGATGATCAAGGAAACATCAAAGGAAAAAAAGTGGTCCATAGGGTCTAAGGAGTCTGCAGTGGGACAGGGGAAGGCCATACAAAGTGTGATTCACCTAGAGTGGTGAAATCCGCTATAACAGATGCCCCCTAATGTGTGAGGTTAGAGGGGTTATACGATGGCCAAAATACATTATAATTCCATCCTAGAAGTGGAGTGATGAAGGATCCCAAATGGAAGACCAGCCACCCAATCAGCATAGTACAATAATACAACTCTGCATACAACTACAAATACATATAGCAGTCTCGAATACATAAGAGTACAATGGCCATGAATAGGAATGATACATGATATCACATATGTGGTCATTGCCACGTACAATATACATAGATCAGAATCTCCATGATGAAGATATACAAATGACTATGATCTCCAAAATGGCTGAAGATATATAATAGATCAAGATCTCCATAGTGGCTGGAAATATCTAACATATACTAGAATCAAGTCACGAGAGCTGAAATCTCATGAACACTGGCACGATCAAGGAGGTAGCATATAAGAGATGCCACCAATCTGGAAAGTCTTCTACACAAACTGCTGCAAGTACATGTCCTACTATGTGAATAGAGGTGTCGAGGTCGAACATAGTAGTCCATCGTTTGATTACCGGTCATTAATGTATACCGTTAACAGACGCGAGATCACCCACCGATAATAAAAATGGTAATCAAGGTACTAGAGTGCAAACTAACAAGTGTGAATAAATGTGTTGAGGTCGAACACTTGAGAGGATCCATCGATCAGGGGACATTGATGTATTCCCAAAAACTGTCGATGGCAAGAGAACCTTCCACTGATGACTGCAAGTCTCAAGGCACTCAAAAGGACTCTAGATTCCAATCCCATAATAAATAATATGAATCCAATGGGATGAAATCCACTGGAAGAAGGGAATTAAGGCATCCCCCATCATCCAACACGAGGCACTTAGCAAAGCTGTATAATGTGAAAGGACTCGATCATAAAGTGCACGAACCAGTAACTGTACCGGGAATGGCCAACATGCAAATTCAAGATAACTGAGGAATGGCCGACTCAGGTTTCAACTTCCTTTCAACAAAAGCATAACGATGTATGGTGAGTGAATGAGGGTAGCATAGACTCTATATACAAACTGGGACATCTCTGTGACATAGGAGGCATCAACAGACGCTCCATACGAAATGGAAGCTTAACCAGTCGGTGGAGATAAACTTAGATAAACAAGTACATATCCTAAAGTCAAACTATAACCCAACCAATGGATGTGATATATAGTGCTCTGTTCAAAGGCGACATGACTCGAAAGCTGCCAAAGATAACATCTTTCCTCGTCTGGCCTTTTGGTTTTTTGATTTTTTTTTGGACTTTTTCAGTTATTTGAAAAGCTTGAAAAAAGAATAAAATAGCTTTATAGTTACAAACTAGGAGGAGATGAGTGTCATAAGGAAAAACAAACTAGTTCCAAGCAGTGGAACATACATATGCTCAATGCAAGGATGCATGTGTAGGATATCGACACTTGGGGGGAAATCCCCTCCCGATAAAAAGGGAATCAAGTTGCGAAGGATATAAAAAATGTCTTTGCATGGCTAGACATGAGACAAGCTCGGGCTATATGGCTGAAACACAATGTCAAGGGAGCCGGCATAAAGCTCAATAAGGAAGGAAAAGCTCATGATAATGCATTCACAATTTGACATGAGGGAGTCCTGAGGGAAATAGGCTAGCATAAGATCAAGAGGAGTATGAGTCTCTTGCAAAATGTCATGGCAGTACTATACAACGGACTCCCACACCCTAAAGGAGAAAACTTCGGCATGGGAACCAAATGCAAATAAGGTGGTAACTAGGGTACCCATGTAAGGTGAAGCTCTACCACTCGTATCATGCCACTTCTAAAGCAGCAACAAGGTTCCGTGACATAATAGAGTGGGTTCGTACCTAAGGTCATGGTGATATGGTCATAAGGTCATGCAAAATGCAAACGGTGGTGAAACCTAACCTATATGCTAGTTTAGACATGATACTTGAGATCGGCATGAACAGGTCAATCCAATGGCTGAAACGGCACTGAAAAAGGTCTTCTACATCACAAATTATGTCAAAAACGGTCCAAAATGGTTAGAAAATGCCGAAACTATAGGAAAGGGGGTAAAATTTTTCAAATATTTGAAATTTTTTCTATAAATAGTAAAAAATATAAATCATTTGAAACTTTTACCCATTTGAGCTCTGATTTTCAACTACAAATTCTAAGAGATCCAGCCGGCGGAATTCACAACTGTTTCTTCTAGGTATTTACTCTTGCTCTCCTCTTGGATTTTGATATAATTTTTATAGATTTTCATGGTCCAATGAGTTTTTTAGGCCATCCCAAAATGAGCGCTACGGCCCACATGAAAATCAAGGTTTTTTCTATGTACAGGGCTGGATATACACGGAAAAGGGCCTCAAAGCCACGTACATATGCGGCTATTTTCAAAACAGTTGCGTATGAGGCCGCGCATATGATTTTTCACTAAACTAATGGGAAAATTTCCAATTTATTTTGCAGGATGGTGCTAGAGTGGAGAGAGCATGAGCATGGTGAAGTAGAGGAAGCAGTAAGGGCCGACTTAATGGCTCAACAAGCTCTTCGTGCATGCAGACTCTACAAGTTTTGGTGTCTTGGTGGTTTGAGGGCCAAAACAAGACTGCTACAGATGCCGGTAGACCATTGGGATCCAGACTCAGAGTCCTTTCATATTGATGGGATGTCCCTCATCATAGAGGTGGAGGACATATACTTTATCACGGGTCTTTCTAGACTAGGGGAGGTGGTGAACCTTCGTTCCTGTGGTGGGATAGGAGGTGGCCTTACTATTGACGAGTACATTGTCGTGTACTGTTATCCAGACACCGAGAAGGTGGGGAGTCAAGTCCCTACCAATGCTATACAGGTGCTAGGCCTAAAGGCCATATTACTGACACTGGGTAGGATAGCAGGCTTAGCATCACTCCACTAGGCCTCGCGGCCTCTCATGTTCTATGCAGTGGAGTGCATGAGACCCACTATCTATGACTGGAGTACTACACTACTAAGCAACATGAAACACCATTTCAGTGAGTGTAAGGCAAGCAGGGTGTAGAACTTTGGGTTCAGCAGTATCTTGAGCACGTTTTTCTTCAAGCGTCTTCCAGGATTGAGCCCTGGAGTGGATGTTCCTCTCCATGGGGTTTGAGATCCAGCCCAACAACGTTGGGAAGATGCTATGCGCAGACTGGGGGGTGGTAGGGTTGCCAATCCATATCCAGCCGACTTCTTTCCATAGTGGCGATGACAGATAATTACCATCGATGACTACCCCTATGCAGGGATAGATTTTCGGGGAGACCCGGACATGCTGCTACCACTAGGATCGGCATACGGCGATATAGGTAACGAATCTCGACCCTCATTGTTTTTAAATTTTTTGAGTTATTTAAATTTTTTGTATTTTCTTGATTATATGGAATCAAAAAGACATGTTTTTGCATGACAATACATAGTGACATCTACCATTTGTGTGCAGATGTGGGACCATGGCGGCTAGAGGGCTTCCCTCATCATAGACGGAGGGGAAGAGGAGATGAAATCACGGGTGTGGATGTGGAGAGAACGCTCCAAATCATTCATACCAACTTTGTGAGACTGACTCATAGAGTTCCCATGGTGCAAGTCAAGGACTTGCTTGAAGCCATGCAACAGCAGGTGGTGGGTGTACCACACGCATGGGTGCATTTATTTCGACAGCTAGCTAGAGCCGTAGTGACATTCCATGATCACAACCCTCCTCCTCCTCCACAAGATTAGACACCTGGGAGTGTATATATTTTGTACGACCATGTATTATATGATGGTGGCTTAAAAATCCACAATTTTGTATCATGACACTATGTATTACCACATTTTGATGTATATAAAAAAGTTTTATGGTGATCGATTTATTTATTTACATGTGTAAAAATTGTGTTTGTGATTAATTTATTATGAATGAAACAAATGCCAATCTAACACATAGTTAGCATATGAGTCAGTAACTTGATTATTATTTCTTGGAATGTGTATATATGTTATATTGTCAAATTTTCGTTCTAACAATCTCACACATAAGAATCTTCTCAATAACGTCGGATCTCTAACATGGTACAAACCAGTGAGCTATGACACTACTAACTCTGAATCAAGACATACCTCAAGAGATAGAATTCCATGTAGAATGGCATCTCGTAGAAGCTCAATAACGGCACTATATTCAGCAACATTGTTGGAAGATGGCCGTAGACATACACCTCATGAAGATAGTACCTGACCCATAGGAGTATAAATCACCCAAGCAGTAGAGGCTGAGTGTTGAGTGTGACGGCTTGCACCATCCGTGAATCCTATGTAGGTGGAATATTCCATTGACATCTACCAAAAGAAATGGAAACTAATCTCACGATAAGAAAAAGACCTAACTATGCAAAGTTGTACAATAAAATACAACAAGCAACCTTGGCTAAAGATCATGCATAGTATTTTTTGAGATAGAGCCCATTTCTAGGCTCCACCAAAGTTGTTCCTTCGTAATCCACTAACTCATATGCACCCTTCTCTAACACACGCTTAACCACATAAGGACCACTCCACATAGGATTAAATTTCCCTACCCCCAAGGGTTCTTTTGGTTTATCCCACAAAAGGACCAAGTCTCCTTCACTAAACACTCTTGGATGAACAGACTTATCATACTGGACCTTAATGCGATGCTTATTAACCTCTAGAGCCACTAAGGCATCCCGATGCTGCTCATCAAGTTGCTCAAGGTCAACCAAAAACTCCTCCAAAGGTGAAGTGTCTTGTAAGAGTTTCACAACTAGCTTCAACGAAGGAATCTCGCATTCAACCGGCAATATCAACTCCACTCCATGTACGAGCTGATATGGAGAAAAACCAGTGGCAGTCTTAACAGCGGTTCGATATGCCCACAAAGCAGGGCATAACATAATGTGCTAATTCGTCTTGCTTTGTGCGATGGTTTGTTGGAGAATGGATTTGAGTGATTTATTCACTGCCTCTACCTATCCATTCGCTTGAGGGTAGTAAGAAGAGGAGTGCTCTTACTTATACCCTAACTTTGATGCCAATTCTTCCATCATACAGTTATGAAAGTGTGAGCCATGGTCAGTGACAAGCTCTTTAGGAATCCCAAACCGAGTAATAATTTGGTTGAATACAAAGTGAGCGGCTGTCTCACCGTCGGATTTTACTGTAGGCATAGCCTCAGCCCATTTCGTGAAATAATCAATAGCCACTATAATGTGATGGTGCCCCCCAGCTGAAGCTGAGTTGCAATCCATAAAATCGAGCCCCCACTTAGTGAAGGGACCGGCGGTGATAATGGGATATAACGGGGCAGGTTTCAAGCACATATTACGTGCGAACACTTGACAAGGTTGGCACCTCTTGACCACATCCATACAATCCTTAAAGATCGATGGCCAGAAATAACCCACTCTCAAAATATTTTGAGCTGTAGAAAGCCCAGATAAATGACCACCACACGCCCCTCCGTGGAAATCATTCAGCACAACCTCAGCCTCTTCATGACTTAAACAATGTCGTAAAATGGAATCTACCCCACGATGGTACAAAGTATTGTCCACTATGAGGTAGTTCTTAGAGACATGACGTAATCGTCGTCGTTCATCTCGCGAGAGGTGAGTAGGGATCTTCTGTGTTTGTAAATATACTATGATATCCCCATACCATGGGTCTAATGTTGAGATTAAGAAGATGTCTTCATCGAAAAATGTATCTTCACAAACCAACTCCTCGGTCTTGCTCGGGAAATTCAATATAAGCTCTGCAAAAATTAAAGACTTCTTCGATTTCGTTGAAACAAACTCGAGATCAAATTCTTGCAGAATGATAATCCATTTATTATACTTTCCCCCAATCATCCTTCGAGTGAGGACGAATTAAAATGGATTGACATGGGCCAAAACCAAGGTCTGGTGAAGGAGAATATAATGTCTCAAACACTGAACTGCATGTACGTAGCTAAAGAAAGCTTCTCGTCATGAGAATAACGAATCTCTGCATCAATAAGGTTTCGGCTTAGATAATATATGACATGCTCTTGGAGCTCCTCATCCTCTTGAACCAAAACCATACCAATCGTCTCTAAGGATGCGACCACATATAATAGAAAATCACAGCTATAATCCAAAGGACTAATCACCGGGGCCGATGCTAGGGCTTGCTTGAGTGCATCGAAGGACTCCCGGGCTCGCTCATCCCAATAAAAGGGAGTATCCTTCTTCAAGAGACGCATGAAGCCTCTAGTCAAATTGGAAAAGTTGACAACAAATCTTCATAAGAAGTTTGCCATGCCTTGCAACACTGAAGATGACGAATATTCTTCACGGGAGACAACTGAAGTATTGCCTCAACCTTCAAAGGGTCGACTCTTATACCCTCTTTCAAAACGATGAATCCTAACAAACGACCTGACTTCGCAAAAGATGCAATTATGAGTATTTAATCTAACTAAATAGTGCCGACATCTTTCTAATACCAATCTCAAGTGATAGGGATGATGCATTCTCATATGAGAATGAGCAGCGAGGTCATCCAAAAATACTTCAATAATAGACTTGATATCATGGAAGATCAAGGTCATTGCCCGCTGAAATGTAGCTCCGACGTTTTTAAGGCCGAAAGGTATTTTCTGATATGCAAAATTTCCCCAAGGAAAAATAAATGCAGTCTTATGTTGGTCCTCAGGTTTAATCTGTATCTGATTATACCCGAAAAACCTGTCCATAAAGGAGAACACCTCACTACCCGCACACTCATCCAAAATCTGATCTATAAACGGTGTGGGGAAGTTGTCCTTAGGACAGGAACGATTCAAATCGTGGAAATCAGTACATATGTCTTATCCACTGAAACGGGGTTTTAAACCAGCTTTCAACAGCTTCCCTATCTCTGCCTTAATGGCGGGTGCTTTCCTAGGATTCACTGCACATAAACGTTGTCGAACAGGCTTCACATTGGTGTAAGTATTAATCTCATGTTCAACAATTCGAGGGTCAATACCTGGCATCTCATCATAAGACCAAGAAAAAATATCATGGAATTCCTTAAATAGCTTGGTATATTCCAGAATCTCAGCATGGGAACATTCCGCCCCAATATAGACATTCTCTATCATGCCAGGATTGCGAGAGATGTTGATAGGAATCGTTGAAGATATGTTCTCCATGTTTCCATCAGCCATCGAACCAGGAGAGCTTAATGGAACCATAGGACTACCAACTCTCTGACTAAGAACTGCCCTAAAATCCTCATGCTCCAAATGGTCAAGCTCTGGAAGAAAGTACGATCTATGATGAAGTTCCTCCCATGGTGGCTCAACTCCCGACATAGCCTCAATAATCGCTTCATCCGAAGGGGAAAATGTATCAAGGTAGTTTTGGGCATGAGAAGACTATACTGCCCATGCTGATAGCACATAAGGGTCCTCCTCCTCTGTCCGCAAAGAGGAAAAACTAGGCTCTGCAACATTCTTGAGATTAGCTTGATAAGCTACCATAGCAGCAAGCAACGGTACGCTCGTCTCGACGGGCTCACTTGAAGTATTCGATGTAGGAAGAATCCAAGGATCTTCCATATAGGTCATGCGAAAAGACACCAAGGTCGTAGATGTTGAAGCCTCATCGGAACAAGATCCTATCATGAGGATTGGTGTAGGACAACTAAAGCTTCCCATGAGGGATGGATACATTCCTACACCCACACTCCCGGTTTCTGGCTGAGAGTGTTCAACGATCAGGATCGAGGCTCCCGAAGATGCGGTAACAGACGGATTCTTGAATGTCATTTGATCAATCGTCATGATCTTCCCGTTTTGTGGAAAGCATACACCGTGGAACAAGTAAGAAGAAACGGCTTGCATACTATACATCCAGTTCCTACCCAGCAAGAGATTGTAGTCAACGGGTGCATCAACCACCTCAACCTCTATCGCAACGGTCTTCCCCCCCAAATGGAATTTAAGGGAAGGAAGGATTCTGTGTGGCCTAAAAGATCTCCCGTCGAACGTAATTAACATAGTCGCTGATTTAGATAGCTCAGGAGAACCGAGACCCTTCCAACAAGCCAAAGACATCACAAAAGCAACAGCGGCCTTATCAATCACAGTGCACTTGAGGTTCATACCAAGACATCCTATGTGCACCAAAAGAGACACATAGTAGGGCAAGTGAGGCTGAAGTCCTGCGGTTTCAAATTTGATCACAGAGGAAGAATCGTCATCGTTCACACCAAGGGCAGAAAGCAACGCCTTCCTTTGCGAAGGACAACTCTGAAGCACTTCCAATGCAGACATCGCACAAGGAGTGTGGCCCAAATCCTCGACAACTAAATAATTCTGGGCGGCTCGGGCATTTGGATTATGCCCTAAACACTTAAGGACTCCCTTAGGAATGCGAGGTGCAGCCTTAGGTTTATCTTTAGGTTTCTCAATGTGCAAAGGGGACCCTAGTGGATCAGGCTCTTTGCCTGGGTTGGGTTGTGATGAACTATAATATTTCGCATGAGTCACAACTTTCGCAGCACGGACCATGTTAATGCACCCACGACCACTACCCTCCGGTGCATCATCATCACTAGACTGGTCATGGGACTTCGAGTTCATATTCTGATTATGTGGTAAAGGGTTAGTTAGCACAACTGGGCCTTGTGCTAAGAATATCAAAGCTTCTTTAATCCGAGGGAACAAGTAAGTGAGGTGATCATCCTTACATAACTTGCAAGGGAACTTAACCTTACGTTTCGCTTGCTTGTCCCCCCCAGCATTTTTACCGTTCTTGTCATTATTGATAGCATTCTCATTCTTATTCCCACCCTTTCGATTATTATTTTTACCCTTTCTTCTATTCCGTCCTGGATGCTGGTTACCCTTCTAGTCCGACGATTGCACAGAAAGTACATTCGTCATTTGGGCGGGTTGAGATGAAGCCATAGCTTGTCCCGAAGAAAATTGGTTGAGTGACAATTAACTAACTTGTTTTGCAACTAAATCTGTAGTTTTTGCACTTGCAAAACCCACAATGCCATCGGCATGTGGTCCAGGTTTGACTTTGGGATTGAAACTGGAACGAGGAGCATTGGGAATAATCTCATACAACAAAACGGACTAAGCATAGATCAAGTCCAGTTCCTGCGTGCTAAAAATCGCTTGTTCCTCATTCTGCACTCCAGATGTGAAAACATCCTTCGCTATATACGGCAATAACGACTTGAGGAACCACTCGAGGAGGAATTCCAACAGTATAAAAGCTTTAATTAACCTCTTCCGTCTATGCCACTCTTGAATATGATAAAAAATATGTGTGGCTTTATCTTTCTGAAATGTCAACAAGAGTTCAGTACCAATGTCATGATGCACTAGTAGCTGGAAGTGATTAAGAAAATTCATTGCAAGGTCGTTGAATAAAGTAAAAGCACCCCTAGGTAACTCTATTCACCATTTCGTAGCAGGCCCTGTGAGGGTGCGTTGAAATAGTCTCAAACGAACTGAGTCCCGATGTAATGAATTCGAAGAGCACCATAGGTATAATGTAGTAACGTGTTCACTCGGATCCTCTTTCGTTTTTCCTTCAAACTTAGGTATGTCCGAAGGAAGCTTGGTAGGGACAGCCGGTCAAGCCGAATCATGAGCCACAGGATCATTTGTCAGTCTCGATAAGTCAGGAAGATTAAGTGTCGCGAGGAAAGGGAGCCTAGGATGATGAGGTCTATCGACTGCTCCGTGGTTCATATAGGGTTGATTACCACCATGGCCTTAGCCATAGTGTCCTCCTCCCGTCTAACTAGTATAGGGTGGCGTGGAAGTACCATAGTATGGTGGAACTTGACTAGTAGGAACTACAAAGTTGTAATTAGGAGAGTAAGCATGTTGTTGATACCCGCCTCCATAAGGTGAAGAAACATGTCCATACTGCATCCCATAATAAGATCCATAGGTCATCGCATGCGATGTCCCATGAGACACTCCGTAGGTAGGAAGATAAGCTCCGGAAGTAGGGATATACATACCAGAAGTAGAGATATACGCCCCGGAAGTAGCAAGATGACCTCTAGAAGGATGAAAATAGCCTCTCGAAGCAACGGGCGGTATGTAAACTTGAGACACAATCGGTCTAGTAACTGTAGTATGGACCTAACTCATAGCCATGTGCCGGCTGGAAGGACCACGTGAATAAGGTGGAGGATGCACATTTGAAGAACTAGTTACCGAGGATGAAGGAATATGAGTAATAATATATGTACTACCACCTATCGTCACTCGTCTCGGATCTGGTATCCTAATCGGATCGCTAACCCTAGACCTAGGAGGGATATATGATGTAACTTCCACCACTGGGACAGAAGGTGCAATGTGACTAGTGCTCCCAAACCTCTCCGCATGGTAAGGAATGAGAGTGCCCCCAGGCATAGTGTTAGGGTCAAAGTCAGATTCGACATGAAATGCCAAATCATGTGTAGGGAAACCAGACGTAGCATAACTACCATAGCTAGTGCTGGCAGGTTCAAAATGAGTCTCAGTGTCCTCCGGCATTCCATACCGGTAACGCGTCAATGGGGAATCGGACTTGGAGTGAGTAGGTCTATCGTGCAAGGTTCCTATCTCAGAAATCATAGAACCTAACTCAACTAAGTCGGGTGAAGGATCGTAAGTCGGAGTAAATTCCCCATCGTCTACACGAATGGGAGGAGGTGGTTTAGAAATATCCTCTAAACAGTCTCCCATGGTGTGTGAATCAATGTGTGAAATAGTCTTCCTGGACTGTCTAGGTCTCTCTCCCAAAGGAGGAGGAGAAGTAGAAGGCGGAAGTCTTGCTAAACGATGAGAATGGCGAGGAATTGCACTCGAATCCACAATGACTAAAAAAATAGCAAAGACTCTCTACTTACGTAAACCCTAGGCCAACTATCGTGCATAGAGCAGTCGCTAATAAAATATAAATCCAAATGAAAGCAAACAAGGGCTGGATAAGTGAGCTCCCGAATGAAGCAGGTATGTCTCGCTTAGGAGAGGCTTCAGACTCCCATACACAACAAGCAAAGGTACGTAACCAATTATTGTGGCCCTCAACTTCAACGCGTAAAGCGACTGTGCTGTCCGACCCCAACCTGACTGGGACACTTGCAGAATAACCCCTGCAAAGTACCCCCTCGATATCCTAGGTAAGGCCACTAAGGTCACCTCAATATAATCAATGCTTAGGCGGACAGTCGCAGGCGGGATTGACCGTATGGGCAGGGTAGCAAAGCCCAAAACTCTCGAAAGAGCCCCTAGATACGAATACAATCATGGAAATATCTTTGGTGCTACTCAGTTATGACTAGGGGTCATCCCAATCAATAACCGCTCACACTGCCTCGTGCTTAACTCCCTTTTGAGAGGAGGATCCTAAGAAACACTGGTTATACCAAGGATTTCACACACTCACCTGGACAGACACCTAGATGTTGTTGTTTAGTGATCTTGGAGAATTGACTTACAATGAACTATTCCAAGATCCTAAAACCTAAGCTTGTTGGTGCACCCTAGAAAAGAAGAGTGTAATTCATTTTATTTAGCGTTGATTTTAGTTGGCTTTATTACTAAAAAATGGGATATGGTCGTGCAACTAATGGTGTTATGACGCAACATGAAGTAAAATGAACACCTAACAATCAATGCAAATGCATTGTGTCCATGAAAACAGGGTATGCTACTACATGAAATGCACAATTCTTCTTCAAATGATGAATGCAAATTTTCCTATATGAAGTCCTAACTAGTACTCCAAAGCAAAGCTAGTGCAAGTACAATGCAAAGTGCAAAATGCAATGCATGATGATAAGCAAATGTTTTTGGATTTTTTGAAATAAAAGAGAAGGAAAAAGCAAAAGAATGATTCTACGACCCCTAGACTCTACAAGCACACCCAAACAGCACTCAAGCAAAGCACTAAGGTAAAAGAACTCTAATGCACTAATCTCAAACAAAAAATCGAAAATTCCATGACAAGAACCTTCTTAAAAAAGAAAAATTTAGCTTAAAAAAAACTTTTCTGGTCAGATTCAGAGGTCTAAACAGACTCAGGCAGTGTCAAAGGAGACTCAACAAATATCAGAATTCACCCAGCAACCAATTATCTTCCCCAAAAAGGAAAAATCAAGGGCATACGTGACTGTTCGCAGTAAACCCGCGTGTATACGTGGAAATCGCAGAGGAAACCGCGTGTATACGCGACTGTAAGTCAAATACTCGCATACAGGAAGAAATGTGCATAAAATCAAGGCAAACAGACAAGCTGAGACAAACTCCACACCAATCAGACTCTACCAGGCATACATGCCCCCATACCCGACACAGAAACAAGAGAGAAAGAGCAATTCAAATACATTGAATGTCGAGAAAACAACCCCCAAAGGACAACTACTAGGAACTCCCCAGCAGAGTCGCCAATTCTATTACGGAGAGAAATTCCTATGGCTTGGGGTACCACAACAGACAGCTTGACTCTAGAAATCAATCCTTTCCAATATGCAATAGAAATTAAATGTCTAACACTAAAGGATCAGACCTCGTACCTTATTCCGGACGGTCGAAGTAGATCCCCGTTGAGCTTTCCAATCTTCAGCTTGAATTGATAGATTACTTCCTCAACAACAAGTAAACAATACAAGCATTCTATATATCATGGTGTTAGATCTATTCTAGCATATATAATCAATAATGTACAAGCATTTGACATAATCCCGTGGATAAAATATTCATTCAAACACACATTATTGGATAGGAAAAGATATTTCTATTAATATAAATCAGAGATTACAAGATACAACCTCTAACGGCATGTCTGCGAACCGGAGAAACTGAATCCCCCACTTGGGCCTCCACCACTTCAATCCTCCATCTGTCGATAGCAAGCTCACAAGCAAAAGGCAAGCTTGGGAAGAACACAAAAGTGCTCCAAGGGACAAAGGGATGCAGACTCAAGCATAAGTTCCGGCAACAATGGACTATAGTTTCTTTGCTCTCAATTCTCTCTTATGCCTTCAATGTACCAAGGGGTTCGTTATATAGCTTTTCAAAGGGGTAATGAAAGGCCGAAACCAAGCGATCTCAAGGCATAGGGAAGGCCAGGAGTCAAATGAGTCGGATCCATGTCAAGGAAAACTCCAAAAGGATTTGGATTATGCACACATCCCGATGTACGCGTTTTAGTGGTCAAACCCGCGTATATACGCACTTATAGGTTTAAAAGTCGCGTATATCGTTTTTCATATGCTTTTAGGGATGATCAAGGAAACATCAAAAGACAAAAAGTGGTCCATAGGGTCTAAGGAGTCTGCAGTGGGACAG
>LPNX010347014.1:72500-78280 GCA_001517045.1 Pseudotsuga menziesii
TTCAATTTACTACATTTCTTGTTTTTTATTGATCGCAAGATTCATTGTGTAAGTGTCTCAAAATATTCATGCAAGTTGATGGATGTCTGCTTTTTCAGTTTTTTATTGCATCTAATGCACCAAAAGAGACCCTCAACTTCTTGCACACACCCCTATCCATTCATGGAGATCTTTGGTTTTTGGCCACAATCCATTGAATCTGCAAATAAGGGTTTGCTCTTTGTGTAGGATAAGGTTCTTGAGGATTTCCAGTTGCGGGATCTCCAAGGTGGGAACCTCCTCTGATTTATCTACAATGTAGACCAAGTGAGGGGTCTGGATCAGAATTTGAGTGGTAGAGAGCCCCTCTCGCATTGCATCCTTTAAGGACTTAGACTGAGAAACAGAGGGCCTATTATTTTCTCCTCGAAGACTAGCCACCAAGGAGATGCATGCATCCTTTGAGATCCCAAGTCTGTGGAGTTTCTGGTGGTCTGAGAGTTTCCAACCGGTAAAGATAAGCCCCTACAGGCCTGAAGGGGTTCCTTCTACATGTTGGATCAAATATTTCAGCTGTGAAACAGAGAATTGAAGGGTGACTCGCAAACGGAAAGAGACCCCCTTAAGAGACCTTATGAAAATCAAAAAGGGTTTGGGGTCAAGAGGAAACAAGGAGGCTTTGGCATGTACGGAGAGTGCTAGATCTGTGGGGAGGCCAGATCTGAAAGGGAAAGATTGTTGGAATTTTCCCTGATAGCCTTGACCCTAGAAGGCTGCAGTGAGGTTGTTGGGCCTGAAACCCTTGATTCTTCATCAAAGATGTCCAAAGCTGCAGAGGCAGTAACTCTTTCCTTCACCAAAACCAGAATTGCAACACCTATCGACTCGGTGTTATAGTTGCAATGCAAATTAGGGACATCGCCAATACGGTGACCAACCACATCAAGCTGACCTGCTTCGGCATTATTTCAGTAGAATAGGCAATGGAGACCTTCCTTGTTGCTCTTCAAAATCGATCCCAGGAATTCCACCTCCCCATCAACGAGTGTACAACTCACTCCGGAAACCCCCTCTTCCCTGTCGTCTTCCAGAGAAACATATCTATGTTCGAAGTCCTTGGCTTCCTCGCTCACTCGAATATAAATAATATATTAAAATGTTGAGTGTGCTTACATTATTCACATGAGATTCAATTCATATATCCAAATAAATTGGTTGTATGGGTCTTTTTTATAAATCATGGCATGGCGGGAGATGTTCTTCCTAATGTAACAAGTTATACCCCCAATGCCTCTATGATAGGATCTCTTGTTCCAGATTGATCATAGTACAAAGCCATCTATGTTAAGGACCTTAGATTCTTCATCCTCCCAAGTTTCAACTAATAATATAATATCACCTTCATTAGAGATCCAACTTAGCTTAGGGTCTTTGTTCCATGGAAAGCCTCGATAGTTTCAAGAAAAAATCCGAAGCATGTTGATTTGTTGTTTATTAGTATCTTTTTAGTTTCTATATAATTCAATTAATATATATATATGGATGGTCAATTAACATATATATATATATATATATATATATATATATATATATATATATATATTATTGACATGCATTTGAAAGATATAATTCATTGCTTAAATTCATATATAATATGCATAGTTTGATTATTATGTAAAATAATCAAGTTAAAAAAATGAACTTTTAATGATATAGATTAAATATTGGTATAAAAATGTTCTTAATATCATTGATTAATTGAATAAGAATTTAGGATGATGATGATTATGATTAATGTCTATTCACACCAACTTTGCTCTATCAGACCTTAAGAAGGATAATACTTGGTTTACTTTAAAATCTTGTTTCTTTGCTAAAAAAGCTTGTTTATAAGCTTTCCAAACTCACTATAGTTTTGACAAGTTAGGAGGTTATAAAGGCTTGCATTGTAACAAATAATATGAAACTAAAATCTAATGTGGGTGTAAGTAAGGAACTCTAGCAGAAAGTGTTTTTCATCCTCATTGCTCATAGACTCACAACGATTGCAAACCCTTTCTACCCGTGGAGTTTCAGGAATATACCAACGCCCTATTTCGATATGGATTTCATGAGAGTTCGTTTTAATCTTGGTTGTATTAATTTTGTTCCATGTGCTAGTTACTACGAAGAGATACTTTTGATCTTCCAAGTTAGGATTAATGACCTTCTGAAAGTATCTTAATTTTCTCTTAATGACTATATTTTCCTCATACCAGAACTCTCTTTAAACATAGAAGTAATAATATCTTTGACATTATCAATGTTTTGCAAAATGTTGTTTTCATTAATGCCCCAATAGTTTAACCAAGGCATGGTATCTTTACACCAACACCACTTGAGACGTAGTTGGATTTGACTTAACTTTAAAGCAATTTTAGAAAGTCTCTCGTTTTCGATGTTATTTATCTTATGCTTTTACACCACGTACCTACTCATAGCCATGCTCTCTGTGGGTGAAAGACCCACTTTTATAAGGAGAATAGGATAAGGTGCGTTGATTTTAATTGTGAGGTTATAAGTTATAAACCGCTTCTGGATGTGGGTAATCTTCTTCCAAGATTCTTTAGTAATGTTGCACTCCCATACTTCACAACCATCCAAAATAACATGGATGACAAAAAATTCAAAGAATTTTTGTTTTTTTTTAAATCAGTTATTATAATAAATAAGTGCAGATTTAATGATTATTAAATTTTTTAAAATGGAATTTATAATTAAGCTAAATATGCAGTCATTGTTTTGAATGATAAAGTAAAAGGAGAGAATTCTTATTAATTAATATTTATATTTAATTGAATTGAATGGGGTTACAAAGGAAAATATCATTAAGATAACATGGAACAAAAATATCATTAATATAACACAAAGTTGCATGATCTATGTAAATTTTAAAAAAGTTGTTTATATATATAATAATTATTATTATTATTTGCTTATAATTTTTTTTATATATAATAAATGATTATATATATATATATATATATATATATATATATAATAATGGGTTGTCTATCTTTTTCCTAAAATAATTGATATTGTATTAGAAAGATTTTATAAAATATTTTTTTATATTGTTGAAAGTGTTGTAGATTTTAAAAAATAATTTCTTTTATAAGGTTGAAAGTGTTATTGCGCCGAGAGGCGCTCTACAGCCTAGTATGGGAGAGATCTTGTAACGTGATGTAACGTTACTAACATTTGTAACATGTCGGCAAAAAATAATAGTGATAGTTAATATTATGGGAAATAAATTTTCTAATAGGCCAAAATAAAACAATCTAATGTGGGGGAGATGTTGTAATCTTTCTACCTAACAAAACAATAAAAGAGTAAAAATTTAATTATCCGTAAAAAAAATATGGGTCAAGAAAAAAACAAAAAATTGAATTATCAGTAAAAAAATGTTGGCCTTGCACAAGGTTTTAAAACCATGTGGAAGACATTCTAAACAACCCATGGTTTTATTGTACATGGTTTAGGAGGGCTTTGCAAATGGTTTTAAGACCATGTGCAAGGCCTCCTAAACAACCCATGGTTGTAGGAGGGCCTTGCGTATGGTTTTAAAACCATGTGTAGGGAAATGATGCAATGTTGGTTCCTAACAAAATAAAAAATAATAAAAAATATTATATGTTGGCCATAAATAATATTAAATATTAATAATAAAATTATTATATGTGGACCTTAAATAAAAAGCTATATCTTTTGGTTTGAATCAAATCAATGGATACCTAAGAAGAGGTTTGCACCCCTAGATATTTGATCCATCTCGGCGCTTGATAGAGCCTAGAATTTGGATCTACGCTGGTATTATATCAATGTAGAAACACTAAAATGAAATTTAAATTGATAATCATGTGATGGATTATTGAAAATGAGGTGTTGATGAACTTAAATGTATTTAAAAGGTTGAAGTGAATTAAACGAATACCTCAAATATATATGCATGAAATAATAGGAATGTAGGGCTTAACTCTTATATATATAATATAATTTGGTGATGAATTTAAATCTATTTAAAGGGTTGAAGTGAATTGAATGAATACGTCAAATGTATAAATTGGAATGTATGGACTAAATGTTGTACATAAATGGAATGGAAGTAAATACGAGTTTGAATTTGAAGTGATGAAATGGAGTTGGATTATATTGGAATGTATGGTCTAAAAGTTGTACATAAATTGAATGGAAGTAAATATGAGTTAGAGTTAAAGTGATAGAATGGAGTTGGATTATAGTTTGAAACTGTTATAAAGATAATAAGTTAAAAGTTAAAGTTATAAAGTAGAATTATATATATTAAAAGAATAGCATATACTTATTAAAAGAATGGCATATACTTGTTTTATATGTTTTGAATATATATATATATATATATATATATATATATATATATAAAAGAAGATGAATCACAATCGGAAGGAATGCATATTTATTTGATTAATGAATACACATTTATGATCTGAATAGTGTTGAAGGAATGCATTAGTTATACTCGGGACGAACTACATTTTTATATCTTTATAATTTTGAATAATACATTTTAAATATTCAAGGGATACTTTATGTATTTTAATTATTCATAGAATAGTGTCAACTATATTCAAGGAATTACCTTTTATTATGGAAAGTATAATTTATATACGATGTTATATATATTTTGGAAATTGGATCTGTATGTTTTATATATATTAACAAGTGGAATAAGCAACAAAGTTGCTTAGTACCTGCCTCGTAAGAAGAGATTGAAAATATATAGCAATAGGATAATTTTGCTATAAAAATATATGATAAAACAAATATAATTACAATTTGAAAGAAATTAAAACAAAAATGAATTAAAAAATGTCCATTTAAATACGATATAGGTTATTGCAATTTAGCATAAAACAAGCATATTCAAGCTTCCTTACATACTTCTAGTAATATTCTTGACTTATGTTATAAAAATATGCAAGTTTCTTTATAGACTAGCATAAATAGGAAATGAGAAATAATAGCTTATAAGACTATAAATTAATATCATTGTTGTGAGAATAGTTTACTTATATTTTATTATAAATTTATAATGTTATACAAATATGGAAGTTTTTTTTATAGACTAGCATAAATAAGAAATGAGAAATAATAGTTTATAAGACTATAAATTAATCTCATTGTTGTGAGAATAGTTTATTTATATTTTATTATAAATTTATAATTTAAATTTAAAATAAATTTAATTATTTTAAATTGGAAAAAAATATTTTTTAGTTAAATATTTTGAATAATGGATTTTCCAAGAATAAAGCATTACTATATATTACTTTATATAGTAATGAGTCGTAAAGGAAATTTAATCTACAAGAAAAATCCCATGTTCTTTGAACTCAACCTTTCTAGTTCTATTTCCAAAATTTGATAAAGTCAATTCTTTTGGAGATTTTCGTTCAATCTCTTTATGAAAAAATGTTTATAAATTATTTTGGTTAAGATTAAAGGTAATTCAACAATGTATTTCCATTGAATAGATTGGGTTCTTGGAAGGATGGTTCATTCATGAGGCCATTAGTATAGCCCAAGAAGCTTTCCATTCGATAAGACAAAGAAAATACCCTTGTGTTGTGATGAAAATTGACCTAGAAAAGGCCTATGACAAGTGTAATGGCATGTATGTTGGATTATTACTTATCCATATAGGGGTTTAGGTTTCAATGGTGAACTAGATAATGCACTGCATCAAGAAATTCTAATAAATGGTGCACCATCAAATTTCCTCA
>LPNX010347014.1:78491-300394 GCA_001517045.1 Pseudotsuga menziesii
GCATTTAATTAAATTATATATATATAAAAGAGGTGTTGCCACTTGCATCGAGTTTGAAATGTTACATAAAGGTGGTGTGCGAAAACACAAATGGCGTGATAATGAAGGATGTGGTGGAAGGGTCGCTAATGCACATATGCACTCAGCATCTTCGAATATATGCATGCTGTCTATTTACTATTTTTAATTAAAGAATTTGGATATATGTTTTAAACTCTCATAAACTTTACTTATTAAACTCCCATAAAATTCCCTTATACGATAATATCTATTTATGTCGCTTAGTGTGAATACTTTGCATGGAGATAGAGTAGACAAAGCATCCAAAGCTCCTTTTCAATCTAAAATGCAATGTCTACAATTTCATCACGTTAAAATTGCAATTTCTTCAATTGTGTGAATTAGAATTTGTTAATCTCTGCATCAACTTGAAAGGTAAAAATTGCAGAACTTTTACTTGTCAATTTTCGACAAATTTAAAGCGTTTAGAGAACAACCAAGGGAATAAAGCATTGTAGGAAAAGCACTAAGTCTGTGGAAGGAGCGGATTTTATAATTGGGTAGAGGAAGGAAAGGATTTTAGATGCAGTTTTGATGTACTATAAAAATGTTTGCAGGCACAATCAATTGCTCTGTAAATGTTTGTACGCAGCATATCGATCGGGTGTATCAATAAATTTGCAGTGGCAATCCTCTCTGTTTGGATTGTAATTTGAAATGGGTTTATTCAACTTGAATAGGTAAGAAAGAAGACATATGTCGATACTATTGCTGATTGTAAAATTGGTTTTGTGGTTCAGATGGTTTTGTAGTATCGCTTTAGCACAACTGGAGATAAGCGAAGCCTTGACTGGATCCGTTGATTTACCTGTTCTTGGAATTAGTTGCATTGGTAACATAGCAGTTTTTATTACATGTTTTATCAGAGGAAGACTTGATATCGAGAATGGTTCCAAGGAAGTTCTAACTACTCTAACAGGTCCCAAGCTCATGCCAATAAATGGGAATATGAATGTTGATAAGGGACCGATGACCACTTTAGCAGAAAAACGAGGGGTAGAGGGAGCTTCTGTTGTAATGTTGTCAAATGGCACACTGAATTCTTCTATGAGGCAATTCTTGCAATTCAATGCCATTGATGATGTGCACTCCATTCTTTTACAATATGTTCCCTTATAAGATGTTGCAAAAACAGGTGAGAAAGTGAATGTGCCCATATTGGAGTGTGAATGCAGCCCCGCGTGTAACTGCATTGCATTCTGGACAAATAAACAGATCACCATAGTGCTTTCTCATTGGATGCCAGCTCGAACAATGAAAGTACTCGTCAATGACTCCCTGTGTCTACTACCGTGTAGTGGGTGCCTGAAAGAGGGTTGCCATGAGTGCAACCAGGAAATCCTGTTGCCCTGGGAGGACCACCCTGACGAAGCGCAGGGATCGACTCAGAGATCAGCATTATCATATATTCTTCATGAATATTTTACTGATGAATCCATCAACCCAACGCCGGGCCAGAACAGCTGGCTCCGATTGTACCACTTGCTATAACAGATGGCAATGGGATATAATTTTTTTTTTTAATTTTATTATTATGATGTCATGTTGCCACATGTCAACTCAAATCCAGATACCAAATTCCAAAGTTTACATCATCTTCTATCCACCAATCAGCTGTTTACAAAAAATAGTTTTTTAACCAAATTAAAAAAAAATATTTTACAAATCCCTAAGTTATACTTTACAAAATAGATTTTAATTTTTTATACCTGCATCAAAAGAGAGCAACTAATACAAAAGTCAAAAGAATTTTACTTGCAATCGATTACAATATACCTGCTGAGGCAGGTATAAAAATGGTAGCACTATCACTTAGTAAAGTTGCTACTATAAACATAACAATAAACATAAATTCAATATCCATATAATAAACTATACTACAAATTTAATAATCAAAGTTTTTAAATAGACAATTAAATTATGCGTTTAAAACATAAAAAACAAATATGTGAATGAGCAAAAATCTACATATAATAGACTAATGAAGTATGAGTTGAAAATTAAACCCAATAGCCGGAGAGTGAATAGCTCATCTTTGAACTTCATAGAATCCCAAACCTAAATGAGCTTCTCGATTAAAGAAGCAAAATTAATTATGTATCCATGCTTTAAAAAATTCTCGAAAAATATGTCATCCCAACCATTAGCAGCGTCCAATATAGAAGTTTGTACATTATTGAAAAATCTAAAAATTGAAAAGTAAATGTCCTCACTAGGGATTGACTTCCAAGTGCCTTAAAAACATTGTTAAAAAATAAGCCAAGTTTGCCACGTTTAAGCCATGCACTAACTGCATGAGAGCAACTTCCAGAAGCTCAGTTTGAGCAGGTTCAAGGAGTCTCCATGGAAATCCCTGGAGGCTATGGCTTGTAGCTAAGAGCGATGTCTTGTTTTTCTTTTTCTTGAGCTCGTTACAATAAGGCCCCCCCATAGTTTCTTTGAATCAAAGGATACACTGTCCATCAACCAAAAGATATGTAAAATGCTTCACAACCCATGCAAAAATCAGGGGTATTTTCATGCCTCCATTGAGCTCTACCATGACGGAAGGAAAGATTGTGTCTTGGACAAAATCCGAAGGAGATAAAGTACTGAAAGGTGAGAGTGTAGTTGTAGTTGAATCAGACAAGGCAGACATGGATGTAGAAACATTCTATGATGTGTTTCTTGCAACCATCATGGTTGAGGAAGGCAGGGTTGCCCCTGTTGGGTCTGACATTGCCCTGCTAGCAGAAAAATAGGAAGAGATCTCACAGGACAAATTGAAGGCATCCAACAGTGGTACAACCACTGCATCCCCACCACCTTCAATGCCGCCTTCCCCGTCCCCAACAATTTCAGCGGCACCATCCCCGTCACCTTCTTCTAAAGCTATTTTTCCATCGAAACCAGCCTCTGCTGCAGCCCAGGTGGCCTCATCAATCCATCGTGCATCAGAAGGGGGCAAGAAGAAGCCGTCGGTCCATTTACAGAAGTTCATAGCCGCCGCAGGCATCATTGTCAGCGGTCCAATTTTGAAGTTTGTTTGACACCAAGTTACAGCCAAAAAAAGAGAAATTCATTGAACACATGTTCTCTGCCGAGAACACGTGTCATTGGACAAATGACATACATTATTTTTTTTCTAGGATGAACTCTTGAAGCCAATGATGGAGAAACATAAGTGGAGTTGCTTGAAGAGATGTAAAGGTTGGACTTGCAACAATTGAAGGTGTCCATCGAATACATGATGTCTTCCTAGAACAAGGGTGGTCTCTTCCTAGAAAACGTGTCATTGGAAATATGAAAAAATGATATTATTTTTGTGCCCACATTCATGTATGCGTAGGTGATTGCTTTGTCTGATATGCATCTTCTAGTCACGTTTCCAAACCGTCATTCCATGTCTGCATATGAGGTGAACCTTCATCCTATCATTTGCTAGCTAGTGTTCCAAGATGTTATGTTACAATAAAGCATAGAAAGATCAAGCCAACCAAAAGGTAGCTGAAAGAAAAAGGATCTTCTGAGAGTTTTGCAAATAAGGGGATGGTAAAAAAAAAACAACATTGTGCAAGGAGTTACATTCTTCTATAAATCATTGCAAATTGCACAGGCCAAAAGTCTGGAAAGCAGGCAGTTTATGTTTCATGGCTACCGAGTACCGTTACCAAATACTAGTTAGAGTACATGCTCTTTACTTCCACTATCAAATTACATGTTGTATACTTTCCTAGCCCGCCCATTGGACAATGGCAAATCGTTCAAGAACATGGAAGTAAATAATTTTTTGACTATATATCCAGTAAGATAGAATTGAGTCAAGAGTTTATTCATCTTGCCATAACTCTCAAGGAAAGGAGCCATATGCAGAGAAAAGAATAGTTTGTGGAGGACGGGTGAAGTTGCTCCTCAGAAACATAGATACCATAGGCAGAGAGGTAAGAATAGTCTATTTTTACATAAAACATGCCATTAGAGTTTGGACGAATAGGTTTGGTCAATTCCTCCCATACCCGGGCTTCAACATATAAAATCACAAGTTTTAGCAAAAACTAGGGTTTGTTTATTTCTTGGATCATTCTAATTCATGATAACCCTAGGCATACTTGATGGACATGCTGTAAAACTTTAGAACATACCAGCCTATGCTTATGGTTGTGCCAATAGCTTTCTTCCTTTCTTTCCAACATACTTGATGGGCATGCTGTAAAACTTTAGAACATACCATCCTATGCTTATGGTTGTGCCGATAGCTTTCTTCCTTTATTTATAGCTTTTGGAGTTGTGTGTCATTGAATTATTGAAAATTTTGTAAAATTTAGATATTTTGGAACTAAACCACCTGTTTTTTTGGCCCATGCTTCCAGTCATAGAATAATATCGATTAAAAAATTACAGAGAACTCATGATGCTTAAGGGGTGCAAGCCTCATTTTCATGATCGATTATCGATTGGGACAGGCAGAAATAATCATGGAGGGGCCGAATTAGAAGCTTGTAGCAAATTTGAAAACTCCTTGGAGTTTGTGAATGCTAATCTATCCCTCTGCCTGGGGTTGGACTTCTATTGACTCGTGCTTCAGTTATGCTCCCACGATTTTGGTTGTAAGCCATGGATAGGTATGTTTAGCACCCATAATAGCATCTATCTCTTCCTTATAATATAATGAAATGAGGCCATGAATTAGATAGATTATTCACAGTTTACATTACTTTCCTCTTTTTCCCAAATTAAGAAAAGAAAATGGGCAGTACAAAGAATGAACCTGCAATTCCTTGGGGATGTAATTGTGCTTCATGGAGAGATCCATTGATTGTAGGATGAGATGATTGCTGGATGAGATGATTGTTGTTATCCACGGCCTCCCTAAGCAAAACGTAATAAATTGTTCCTATTACAAACAGTTTTTATTTCTAACTAATCCAAAGAGAACTCAATGCATATATTTTTAATGTTGGGCAATACTTTATGTGAACACGTCCTGTTAAAGAAGCATCTCTGCAACCGTTCCTCAATTCCATTCATATGAGATTGAATAAGCACATTCGAAAACATAAACAAAGAGACAATGTGATTGAAAATATGGTAATCAATCGTTACAAAAAAATTGAAACAACTTACAGCTATGTGATTGCATATCCTCCAACCTAATATTGTAGATCTGGAGGCGATAGCTTTGAAGCGGTGAAGTCAAATAGCTTTGAAGTGGTGAAGATGCCATTGCAATGAGTCGGTGCAGAGGCGATCACAGTGAGTGGTAGCTAGAGGCGGTGGAAATGAGTACACTGAGAACACATGGAGGTAAACACATGACAAAAATGCAGGAATCCAACGATCCAACGAAAAATGAAATGTTAACAAAAATTATATCATGGCTTAACATTTAATGTTGGCTAACTAATTCTTTAGCATTACTGTATCATTTAGATCTCAATGATGTTTTGGTGCTTTAATCCTAAGTTTGAAACATAAAAAATGAAAATGGCATAGATTTGAGGCCAAATAAGAGGTCTAAGTTCTTGATTGGCCAATATAACAGTTCAAACATTGTTATTGGTCAAGATAGGGGTGATATATAAACTCGAAAAGAGATTTCGATAAAAATTTGGTTAAATACTTAGTTTCAGTATCAATTTGCCTGCCTAGTTAATAGAATCGGCGGCAAGCCGATTACAAGAGTCCTTACTAGCGGACGGCATGGAGTAATAAATGAAGGAGAATACCTCAACCATAGCAGCATTATAAAGGAGAATCTCTTTCTTTAAATGAATCCGCCCTAAAACAAACAATGCTAACTATATAAACTAATATGAAAATATCAAAGAATAACCCAAGTAAAACAAAACAAAAAAAACATAAATATAGTGTCAACCACTTATAGAGTGAAGAACTATATCTAAACTTAAAAACAAGTTTTCAATAGACAAAGTCACATCAAATAGGTTGTTATTCAATAAAGTTTTGGAAAGCTAGTCACTAGCAAGCCATATTAATACTTAATAATATGCCTTATATGTGTTGATGGGCGTATATCAACCATGCCCACACATTTTAAAGTGATTGATATATGTTGATGAGTATATATAAGCCATATTATTAATTATTAATATGGATTACTAATTTACGGTCGACTTGCATGTAATGATCGCTGAGTTTTAATTATTATAATAATTGTTATTATAAAAAAAATCATAATTATTTATAAAATTAAATATAGATCAACAAAATAATAATAATAATGATGATATTTAGTGGTTAACCATCATAGACCATGGTAGTAAATGGTTGACCATGGTTGAACATGGTTGATTATAGTTGACTTTGGTTGATTGAACATGTTTGACTTTGGTTGACCATGGCTTCCAATGGGTGACAATGGTTGACTATGATTCACAATAGTTGGTTATGGTTGACCATTGTTGACCATGGTTGATTATGGTTGACCATGGATAACCATGATCAACCATTGTCAACAATAGTCAACCATAGTCTATGTTGGGTCTCGAATTTGCCCCTTTTTTCCATACTCTGTCCCATCCTTTTTCCCTATTTCATCCATGTTTTGCAGCTGAAACTTTATTGTTTTCATACAGACCAGCATAATGACCTCAGGTAAAAATCATTATTTATTATTTCATTTTATGCTTGGTTTTATTTATAATCATGGATTTTACCTAATGTTGCGTTGCTATGTCCATGCTTTGAAAGAAAGATTTAGAATCATAGGCAACACAACTGCAACAGCTTATTATATCTAGGTGGAGGAACCGTAACAACTTGTTCTATCTAGAAGATGGTCCCTCTTAAATTCAGCTACTTGCTCAAAATATGTGGCCAGAATTAATGGAGAAGGAACCTTGGGTGTGCCTTCATGCTTGGAACTGAACTCTCCGAGAATCTTCTGCAGTTCGCGGAACAACTCACAGTAAAATTTTATCTATTCCTGAGTTGATTTTATGTAGGGAACAATGAGTTGTAACTCCTTTGATTATTCGGTAGCCTAAAGATCAAATATCTTCATGGATGCCCAAAATTGATGTAAGATACTAGATTTGCTCTTGTATAAATATACGCGGGTAGGGAAATCCAAGGTTTCGTTCCTAGTTTGTAAGAGAGAGTAGAGTGATTGTAACTGTAACTGCAACTTTTATTCAATTAATAAAAGTGTGACAATTCTCAGTAGTTCTCTATTGTAGCCTTCGTGAGATTTCAACAGCATCTCTGTTTGAAGGCCAAGGCTCGCCTTTTAACAGAGTTGCTAGTAGTTTAGATGCTTTAGTATTTTATTTATGTTTTCTGTGGAATTTTAATGTGATACACTTACATGGTTAGCTGTGACTGCATTTGGTTAGTGATTGCATCAGTTAGTTTTCCCTTGGCTTGCTATAGGTGATTTGGTGTGACAGTCGACTGTGTAGTTAATCTTCCTTGTTATGGAGAGGTGTGTTAGACATTGTAACAGACTTGCTTAGCTCATATGTTGTGTGTGCTATTTATATTTCTAGAGTTTCTTGAATAGATTAGTCCTTTGCTTTGATGAATTCGATGATTGAGTAATAAGTAGATATCTTTCTGGTTTGGTAAGTTAGACTTTCATTTCCTGCAAAAATAATTCTAGGTGGATTTCTCTTTAGATTAGTATGATAGGAAATATAAGTTCTTTTCAATTCCTAGATGGGTAATGTTATTTTGATTTCTTATAGGAAGCTAAGTTGGCTGAGCAGTAATTAGAACCAAGTGAATTTATTTTAGTTATCAAATACAGAACATGATTATGCACATTGCTATTTGCATTTGAAATAACATAGTTCCCTAGGTTGACAATTAAATATTGAACACTCTTCTTATTAAGAAAATAATGAGTATATAGAGTTCCCAACATTTTGGAACCGTTGTCAGGAAAGCTAATTGATAGGCATCGTTAGTAGTCGAATTGGTATTTTCTTCAGTAGGTATTATCTTAAGCTTGCATGATTTATAGGTTTGCATTAATAAAAGACGAACTCAATGGGATATTCCCATAACTCCCCAAAATACTAACTTGACAGGTGGAAGAGGTCATGGTGATAGCCCAGCCTTAGGAAGAAGGACATTGATTGATGATTTAGTGGCCCGGGCTAATTCTTCTATTGGAGCTCAAAATCAAGGACCATTGTTTATCAGAATAAGCCTTGTTTCTCCTAGGGTGCAAACATCAGTGTCAAAAGTGGAGCAAACAGTAAGAATGCGACACCATCTGCTATTCATGTGGAAGCAAATCCATGAGATATGGTTAGTTATGTGGGAGCAGGCGAACCAGAGTTGGTTTAACATATCAAAGGAAAATAAGTTACAAAAGAGGAGTGGTTACAGTTTCAGCAGACGTTGGAATATTATAAGAAGCGGAAACATGAAGAGGACGAGTTAAATATGAATAACGAACATCACCTCGACAATTGTGAGGAAGAAGTGGCAGAGAATCATGATGATAATGGTGACCTCCTTCATGATGAGATAGTCACCACACTTTCATTCCCCATTCGAAAACCAACTGGACAAGCCCCCATGAAGAACATTTCACCTTAGTGTTACCTGTCTTTCATGGGAAGGCCACAGAAGATCCATATGAGTTCCTCTTTGATTTCAGCATTCTATGTCGAATTTATGACTACACCTCTCATGAGAAGAAGCTGAAACTCTTTCCTTCCACCTTAAAAGATAATTTACTACACTGGTTTATGAGCTTGGGTGGCGAAACTGTCGCAACTTGGGAACAGATGAAACAAATGTTTCTCAGAAAATATCAAGAATATTGTAGGACGAAGGATAAGACAAATGAGTTATTTAAGATGGTGGAAAGATATGGAGATATTTTGGAGGATTTTTTGGAGATGATTCTATATAATGTACATATAAGGGCAGGATAAACCACTATTGGAAGGGATTTAAATAAGATTATTCTATTTCAAGGAATAAGAGACGAATGTCTGGACATGCTTAACCTTTTAGGGAAGGGAGATATCTCCAAGGAATCCTTTGATCACATTGTCAAGTTATGTTGACGATATTCCATGGGATCTACCCGAACCAGTACAAAGGATTGAGACGTTTTCTCATGGGAACATAATTCAACTGGTGGAGGAGCTACTCGAGCAGAGATTGGAAATCTCCTCGATAATTTCAAAACCGACATGATGAGTTCCATGTCTTCATAACTAGATGTCATGAGAGAAAAATAGAAATAAGTGGCTAAAGATCTGGTACTTAGGGTGTTTTTCCCTAAGTGCAGGAAGAAGAATCCTCTAAAAGAATGCCCACTTGAAAAGTGGAAAAAGTGTGTGGGTTGTGTGAACTAGAGAATGATACCAAAGATTGTCTCTCACTTCCAAAAGCTAAAGAATTATTTCAGGAATCCGCTATAGATACAAAACAGGTCTATTATATTTCGCAAAAGAATCCATGCCAACCACGGGTTCCAGGTATGCATTATGAGCCTACTCCTTTCAATTCTTGGAAGAATTCTAATAATCAATTTCCTCCACCCTACTCATATCCTAACACATAGTGGCACCAACCTTCGTAGCCGACAACACCATATCCGAACACCTGGACTTCATGGGCACCACAGCCAAACCAACAAGCTCCTTGGTCTCGTGGATGGAGAAATACATATCCAAGAAATTAGTTTCCTCATAACCAATTTCCACATAACCAACCATCCTATCCGTAGTATCAATAACCTCAGTTGTAACTCCCAAACAACTCTACACCGATGGGTGCACCAATACGTGCTCAACTTCCTTCTCAACCAAACCCTAATCCCAACAATAAGGAAGTGCAACAATTTTAAATTTCTACCATGCCAGCTTACTCCATTTACCCTCTCCCTTGCAATACTTTACACTTACAATCTGGAAGGGTAGTGTCACGTACCCCAAATTGCAATAACATTGTATGCTTAAAGAAGACATTATATGCTATTTTTATTGTAAAGTTTGTGTTGACCAAGTGGGGTCAAGGATGATTGTAGTTAATTATGCTAAACATTTTATTAGTTAATAAATAAAAGATGAGACAAACAGCTTAAGGAGGCTATTGAATGAGTGTCTACTAGCCACTAGGAGGAATAGACTGGGGTGAGAGCAAACTGACACATGGCAGCATCCTCAACCACTTCTAGCTGTTGCAGGGGGCAACTCCCCTAATTTTGTGGTCACATTCCCCAAGAAAGTGGAACAAGAGAAGGTGGCTCATTAAGTGAAAAATTGACCAAAAATACTTAGGAATGCATATATTTACCATCGAATTTAGAAGGAGTCCGTGGAATGATTACCTTATGAAAATTCTAAATTTGCGAATTGTGCACAAGAGATTCGGTGAGGGAAAAAGCAGAAGTGTTTTTGCAGTGATTAAGACTTTTTTTTAGAACTAGTGCAACTTGTTGGCCAAGTTCTTTGCTGCAGAAGGCAGATGTATTACTGCTAAATACTTTTGTGGAGTTGCAAGGGTTTTATATCAGAAGGCAGACGTATTACTGCTAAATACTTTTGTGGAGTTGCAAGGGTATTACTGCTAAATACTTTTGTGCTTTCAACCAGGTGGACCAGTGGAAAGGCTTGGGGTCCTAAGACAAGAAGCTAAGCTATCTCAAAAATTGGTTGGGTGGAACGGGCTTCTTAGGCTTTTTTTCTCCTCTACAAGTTTCCAGGTTCCAAGTGTTATTTTATTTATCTTTATGCAAGTAAAAGTTCTGAAATGAAAGTAGTCAAGACTTTTTTTACTTCTTAAATACTTGCAGCTGGAAATAGATAGTCGAGGTATGCATTTTTATTCTAAAAACTACTTGTATTTTTACGCCGTAAGGAATTTTTCTCCAAAGTTCTTCGAAAAAGCACTGTTCATTTCGTCGTCTATTCAACCAACCATGCTCCTCCACGTGTCCTCTTTGCGATCCGTTGGTTCTCCGCGTGTCTCCTTCGTGATCCATTGGTCCTCCGAGTGTTTTGAAATTGACTTGTATAAAACTCGGGCCTTCCGGATGTTTTGGAGGTAAAGGTTAGAACCTAGTCCGGGCTCCTCCGGAAGTGACAGTATTGATGGTTGGACCTGCCACTTAACCCCCATCCCTGCGTGTCTCCTTTGTGATCTGCTGGTCCTCCACATGTCTTCAAATTGAGTCTGTAAAAAAATTCCGTGTTGATAGTCGGGCCTTCTGGATCTTTTGGAGGTAAAGGTTAGAACCCAGTCCAGGCTTCTCTGCAAGTGACAGCATTGATGGTTGAAGGTTTCCAGTCATTGCGTTGCTCTGTCCTCCCATTTCGTTGTCCTCCCATTTAGCAATAAAATATAGGTATTCACCCTACATGTTTCAATGTTTGCATGTTTTCCACCTCTTTGTTGAGCATTGTTCATAGGATTGGCAAGAATAACTGCACACCATATGATTCCACTGCAGATTTGATGGTGTCTATTACGTCAAATCCTCTCACATAATTGTTTTTTGGGAATGCAGTCTTTTCTCCTGTGAACGTGGAGTTATGCCATCGCAACCCTGCAGAAAACCAAAACCAAAATTGATCATGAGGCTGGGAACAAAAGGGATGGAATTTATCCTCACTCAGGTTGGGTCCGTGATGGATCATCCCGTGGAATAATGGCATAATGGTGACTCTCATCCTCAAATTATTTCGGTATTCACTCTTAGGGGTATTCACTCTCAGGGTTTGCTTTGATGGGAGTCGTTGTTGCTTCCTAGGGTTGATTTTTTGTTATTTTGACTTTGGTTGGGGTTTGAAGGTACTGAAAATGGGCCGATTTCTTCTCTGAAGGATTTCAAAAATATGCAGCCAAGAACACAGGGGAGGAAGAGGATGACTTTGTATAGAGGTATCATATGGCGTCCATCAAGAAAATGGGCTGCGGAGATTAGAGATCCCAGAAAGGGCGTTATGGTGTGGCTTGGAATGTTTAGCACAGTGGAGGAGGCCGCCAATGCTTATGATGCAGAGGTAAAACTTCATATTGATACTTACTGCACCAGATTCAACATTAGTAGCAGGAGGAGGAGAAAGAATAGCAGGGTATAAAGAAACCCTTCGGAAGCCATATACTCAGAGATCAGAGGATCAAGTCCCCACACAAACCAAGCTCAGCTAACATTTATCTATGGTTGGGATACTTCTTGGGTTCCATTATGTAGTTGTAGCGGAGAAATCCCTAATCATGACACTATTTTTTAAATTTATATCTTCTCACGTCGTCTAGAGATCTTTCAGCACATTCGCTGCTTGATTTATTTTATCCAAGAGTAGGAGTAGGGTTTCAATATTTTTATTTATTTATTTTTTAGATTTTGTTCTACACAATGGTTTCCCCAATTAGTATGGAGAAATGTGAATGGGATGGGAGGAATACTGTAAATAGGGACACTGGAAAAAATGTATTGAACAAAATAGAAACTGAGAGCAGGAAAGGAAATAAGGGATCCAGTAGAGACTAGAAAATATATCCGGTAGGTGACGGAGTTTCACTTGCCTCACCCTCCTGTTGTTTTCCTTGCGAGGAGATGCAGGGAAAGTGCTTACAGTATTGTGGGAAATGCAGGGGAATATTTCATTTGAGTTTCTCCGGAATGCTGGAGTAACCCAAGATCGATCCTTGGACCTGCCCTCATTCCCAACAGACTAATAAGGTTAGTATATATATATGTTTTTAAAATTTTGTATTTGACATTTATATGTATTATTACAAGTAGGGTAAAAGAATTAACAGCAATTGAAAACATTATAGCATCATGATGCTTTTGAACATTAAACTCTGTAACATGCCATTGTCTTGGTTGTTTTTTGGAAAATATAAATATTTATATTAAATATATAAAATTGGGAAATTCAGGATTACCCCTACTCTGTTAGGATTTGGCGTTTGACGTTTGAATATGTTGTACATGAGTTATAGGCTTCCAGTAAAATAGCATAAGTACTATATTTACAAAATTTACAAAGACATGGATTGTCTTCTTATGAGTGAGAGGGTTGACTGTCAAAGTTTTTGGTAACTGTAGATGTCTTTGATATACTACTATTTTTTACTTGTCAGGAAACTATGGTTTACCACATCAAAAGGGAAGAGCATATGATTATCTTGAAAATGTTATGAGAATAGTGGATTTATCGATTTTCCCTAAGCTAATCCCCAAATAGGAAATCAGAATAAAAAACTTGTGAGTTTTAAAAACTCTAAAAAGTCACATGTTTTTGGAAAAAAATTGCTTACAGCGCGAAAATTCTGGTATTGAAGTCAAAATATTTCTCTGTTGTTGTTGTAATTTTGTAGTTTAATATAATAAAAAAAAAATTATTTGCATTCTAACTTTGGGCTAAGTTATTGCCTTTCTATGGTCCCGATAATTTATTCCCAAGTCCAAATTTTGCAACACTTGTTACTGCTTTTCGGACCTCGGTATATGGTCCTAATTCTAAACCTAGGCATATATAGCTTACTATATTTAGCTGACTGCATCTAGTAGCTTAAGTATGATAATAATCAATGACTTATATTTCATTTGTTATTCATCCATTACTCATCATCAATCTCCATAGGAGCTTGGCTTTTTCTTTTGTTTTGAATACAACTTCAGGATTTACGGGCTATTCCAACAAACTAGCATAAACATTATATTTATGTCGTAAGGCATTTTTCTTCGAAGTTCTTCGGAAAAGAACTGTTCATTTCGTCGTTCATCTGTCCAATAAAAACCTGCCACGCACTACGTACCTCGCCAGTAAGAAATTGCCATGTTTAGGGTCTTTTAACACAGTTTCATTGTTAAGGAGGTCTCCTTCCCTTGCGTTCAATGCAAAGCCTGCAATGCTTAAGTTTCCTTCAAATCAAGAAGCTTTGGATACCATGCTTGGAAGATTTCAATGGACAACACACATCAAGAACCCATTACAAAAATTAGCATCTTGGATCGAGTCCGGAGCCATGGAGATGTGAAACTATCAGTGCTGATGTAAAAATTTCGATGTTTGGTGTTTGGCCTGTTCTGAAAGTTTTCCTACTTGCCACTGCATTTGAGCCGGATCAGGATGGTGATAGGCATCAAAATCAGGCCTCCATTGGTTGTACAGAGAACTATGAATTGCATACAGTGGATACCAATGTGGAGAAGAGCAATAAGGAAATAGGGAAAGAATAATCCAAAAGATTTTGGGACTACAGATTCTGAAACATCAAGGCAGAAACACAATCAATTCAGAATCGAAGAAAGCAATGCAAAATCCATTGATATCAAATAGAAAGAATTCAAAGGTACCAGAGATGAATGCTAGAAAGGGCTTACAATCGATAATGATCTTCTGAGCTCTGCAAACCCTGTAGCAATCTCAACCAGGCAAGGCACCAAGGCTTTCAACAGCATCCATGAGGCAAGCGAAAGCGGCCATAGGCATGGGCATGGGAAATGACAGGGTCACTACAATGAAAGTGAGGAATTCATGGATGCTTGGAATCAAACCACAAGGTATTCTGGAGACAGCCATATGGAGGATAGAATGGAAGGAACAGATGATAGAAAGGAAGGCACATATGAGATTGAAACTTCCCCAATGAGTAGACGAAACAGAAGAGAACCCAAAGTCACTGGCAAATTGCTGTCTCTTCTGGAATGCTTAAGGTCCATTACTTCTCACAAATTTGGACCTATCTTCAAGCATAAATGGGAGATGCAGGTTGCTTTGCTTTCTCTCTTCCTCTCACTCTTTTATATTCAACATTTGATTCATTTCATGGCTTTTTTTTGGTTTGAATATGTTGTTACCAATAGGAAAGATAGGCTTTGTAATTGTGTAGAATAAGAAACAACATAGGAACATGATCAGGAGACACATGGATTTGGGAACGATAAGGGAAAAATTGGAGGAAGGTTCTTACTCTGAAATCCTTGAGTTCTTTTGGGATTTGCTTCTGGTTTTCAACAACAATCTTATATTCTAAGCCAAGTCCTCTCAGGAGCATAAACCTACAGAGCTACATGGATTCTCATACAATTGGCAAACAATGAGATGGAAAATATATTCTAGACAGAAGCTTTGCTAAAACATGAAGGTCCATCCACCAGAAAAAGGGACCCCGGCATTGTCCCACGCCCTCCTGTCAATGCCACCAAGTTCAATCCTAATAGCAGAAGGAGAAACGCAAGGCCATTATTAGGTGGGGGAACAGCCGTGGGTAGACCCAAAAGCACCACCATATTGAACAATCAAGAATAGTAGAAGTTCATTACAAGGAACGTAAAACCATTGTAGTCCTAAAATGTTTTTTTGGCATTTTCTAGTCAAAAGGTATTTATTGGGTGACTTAGCATTGCCTTTAAGGATTCCACTAACTCAAAAGAAACTTATAGGTGTCTATCACAGTTCATTTAAATGTCATTATTTTGCATGAGAAGTCAAGTAGAGATGTTTCAGTTATAAAATTTGAAAGAAAACATGCAATGATATGACAAGTAAAGGATTTTTAAAGCTTTCTTGCTTACTCATTGTCTAGAACTATCTATGTGACATTTTGTTTACTTATTTACAATGGAGGTTTAAGTCATAGGAATTGGACCAATTGCGCATATACAATTATCTTTGTTTTTAAATGAAAATTGGGGTGGATTTAGCGGGTGTAACTTTTTATTAATGTGGAACCTACAGCTTCGTGGTTCTTCGAAATGGTCTGCAAGATATTTTATTTATTTATTTTTAAGTATATGAAGTAACTTTGATCATGTTAATATAGATAGTAGTGTTGAGGCATGATTTTGTATCACCCTTTCTAGAAGATATTATGTTTCCTCGATTATTCCTTTTAATGCCAATGTGATTTTGTAATCTTTAATTACAATGCAACCACATATGAACACAAGACTTGAAATGTAAGATGTCTGGTTGCTTCTGCAGGAATATAGGAAGGGTCATCCGGAAGTCATTGTTCTTGATCCCCCAGGTGCCATACAACATTTATACAATCGCCAGTCAATGCAGCTTCAATATGTAGCTGATTTAGACCTATTTCATTGTCAAGGTAACTATCTTTGCTGTTTACTGTAGTTCCTTCTTTATGTATTTAGTGTCTAAACTACTAATGAGATTCTCAACCTTTTGTTTCATCTTTGAATTTTGGTTAAATAATCCCATGTTTGAAGGTGGCTAAATAATCTATTGAGAATCTTTGGTTGATATATCAGGTACAGTTGGTGTTCCAAAGCAGTCGGTCATAACTGGGGACCTACTTCGATTCCCAGTGTTGTTGCTAAAGCAAGGCTAAAGTTACTGCTGGGTAAGTTGTCTAGTTTTATGCTACAATAATTGATGATTACTAACTATAAAGTACTATTTTCTTCACAGTTTGAGGCTGAGACACACATAGGATTAGTGACAGCTACAACATTTTCATTTTGTTATATTCTTTGTAGTTTCCAAGCCATTGGTAGTTGATGGTACAACAAAGTCACATGCATTATCACTAGCATATGATCAGGTTAGCCTATCAGAGCTTGATCTCCCTCTAGTGCTCCAAGAGTTTCTCAATCATGGCATGGAAGTAAAATATTCATCTTTTGTTGTTCAAAATTTAGTTACATAATGCTTTCAGCAATACTCTTCCAACTTATTTGGCAAGTAGTTAATCAATCAAGCAATCTACCGTGATTGCAGGTGGACTACTTTTCAAGGTTTACATTGTTGGGGACACCATTAAAGTAGTGCACGGGTTTTCTTTACGTGATGTGGATGAAAGTGCATCTTTGAGATATGGAGTGATTCCATTTCCAGGGGTGTCAAGTGTTTCTGCTTCTGCTAATGATGCAGATTTAGATCCACATGTTGGGGGTGAGGTTTTCTTTTGCTACCTACTGGATTGCACTCTTTCTTATTACATTTGACTTATGTTACATAATTTCTTACTTTTTTCATGCTTTTTTATGAATTATGTATTTTAATGCTTGCAGAGTTTCCTCCACCATTGTTGTTTGATAAAGTTGCAACTGAAATTCGCAAAAGGCCTATAAGTAGTTTGCATCTTTGCAACGATTAATTGTTAAATAACTTGAAAGTTTACTTCTATATTTCATATACTGGACGCTATTTAGGTTTTGGAGATGCTAGAAGTGATCCCTTGGGATATAGTGCGTAGTGATAGTCCCATTGATTGTTTTAGGCCATCTAGAGATATTTCAATGTTGCTTTCGAAAATAGATAGGTGAATGTGTTTTTTCTCACTTGGCTGTCATTGTAATGTACTCCAGGGACTCCAACTTTTTAATTTAGACATCATTTGTGAACATGGAGCAAGAGAGCAGGGACTCCGACTTTCCCTATCAATGATAGCGGAAATGAAAGTGAGTACAAGAAAGGATTAAGGCCAGTCCTGTGGCTCACATATCAATTTCCTCTCCAGACTGATGAGCTATTGCCACTGGTCAACATTTTGTCAAACAAGGTTAAGGCTATTCATCGCTTAAGAGAATTGCTTACTACAAATCTTCCACCTGGTACTTTTCCTTTCAAGGTATGCATCTAGCCACACTTTACCTTTTGTTAGAACAGTAGTTGAGATGTTGGATTCTGGAACATATTCCATTTTGTACATTAGCGGGGTCTAGATTTTCCTTGGATGCTCATTTAACCAATATCCTCTTTATAAGCATTTGCCCAAATGGTTATAAAGAATGGATTGTACTTCTACCAAGCATAGAAAGACTATTAAGAAATGGTTTAGCTTTCTATATGGTATGCCCTATCCTTAAACTTAAAAAGCCAAAAAAAACAAGACTTGCTCTTATTTCTAGAGTTGGGATTCCTTTAAAGAAGCTTTACATACCCATTAAGAATAAGTTAGAAAAGGTCTTACTACTCGGTGCTCACCAAGCCATTGATTTATTGTAGATAGTTGGTTTTTATAGTTGTAGGACAATTTCAAGATGATTTGTATTTGCCATATTCAGGCTCTTTTAATGAGCATGTGGGGATAGTATGGGAAAGGGTATAATAGAGTACTGATAGTTAAGGATTTTCACACTGTAACCATTCAACTCTTATGTTATAGGAAAATTACTATCTTTATGAATAAAAGCTTATTCACATAATTATGGTATATCCGCAGAATTATGGTATATCACTACATCTGTGAATACTTCCATTGGCAGAAATATGGTCTATTATGGATTAGTATGAAATAACATTTAGTAATTGTTTTTTATAGTCATAAAAGCAATTTCAAGATGCCATTTTGTATGTTATGTTCAGCTGTTTAGATGTTTTAATAGGCATGTGGGGTTTAGCATGAGAAAGGGATACTATAAGCATGTGAGAATGCATCGGAAGGAGATACTATAAAGTATAGCGATTCCAGGATACCATTTATATGTTGTGTTTGGTTGTTTAATGAGCATGTATGGATCAGTGTTGAACGATACCTCCTCACTTGTTACTTGTTTTCTTTAGCTTCCAGTTCCAGAGGACGAGTTTCCAGCTTGCCAAGTATTGTCCTTTGTGGGAGTTTCTTGTGCAATCCCATTATCTACACGAGGACTTGGACATTTCCTAGAAACTCTAATGTTTGTCCATTGGACCATTTGTCATCACGAGGCCTTATGTGTGTTGTTTTGAATATTTATTCAAAGTTTGGAGGTGGTGTTATTGGTTAGGGTTGATTCCATTGCCATTATAGTCATGTTGCAGTGCAGACTCCACACTAGTGTTTTGAATCATCCAATATCAACAAATTGTTGGATTTCTTGCATCAAATCATGGTCTAGTGCCCTGTAATCTCTCTTTCCAAAATGTCTTTACAAAGCCATGTTGTCCATTTTACTAGCATTGTAATGCATGTTTTTTAGGTCAATGGTCAAATGTTTGATCTTTTCCTTCTTTAATCCAAACACAACATGTTCTATTGCTTTGATTTGATCATTTTACTTTAGTGCCCCCAATATTCAGCCATTAGGGTTAGGAAAATAGTATAAGGAATATCCATTAAGAGTATTTTAATTTTAACAAATGTTTCTTATTACTGCTTTTTAAGAGGTGTTTTGGGATTTATGAGTTTGCTTTGATGGTAAAGGGCTTCTCTTACAAAAATTGAAAAAAAATCGATACTTTTGCTTGTTGTCTGTTTATTTCATTTCAGTATTTGGTTTTCACATGAGCTTGTACTGTCTAATCATATTGGATAATTGTTTGATTGGCTGGTTGTAAACTCTCTGTCCCATGCATTTTACTCGCATTTTACTCGTGGCCAAACTACAAATCTTGCTCAATACTCTCTTAAATGCATTATTCTTGTGACTTATTTGCATCTATGTTTTCTGAAGCCACTGACTGATGTATTTTAACTATGGCCCAACTGCACATCTTGAGCTGAAACTATTTCTCGTCCATTTTGCGAAAATCCCATGCGCATATCCTCCTTAGTTGTGGGTTTTTCCTAGATTTCTTATTCATAACTTGTTTTGCAATCATTTTCCATACATTCAGTTTATATCTCACTGCAAATTTGGCGTTGGAAACATTTTAAATGCAATTATATTTCTCTGTGATTGTTTGTAATGCAACTTATCCATGATCTGTATGCATCTTCTGCTCTAAAATTACTCCCAATGCATTTTGGTTACATTTCATATGGATATCTTGAACTGGAACTATTTTTCCTATGTTCCATGTGCTATCTTTCTGAAACTGATTTTATGGAGTTTGTTTGTGACTCTGTCTAAGTGAAGAAAACATATGTACCTGGATAATAATTTTAGCTTGGCTCTTGTGAATAGCTGTTTTTAATCTTCTTATTGTGGTTTCTGTTGCAAATTATCACTAACCATGGATTTTCTGTCCAGTAATGTTTATTGGTCAAGATGATAAATGAACAATATGAACCCGGTAGTAGACATTGTTAGGTTTCCAAACCGAGATGATGATGAGATATAAAAGGAGTGATAACCTTAGCTGAGTTATAGGGCAAGGCCAGGTCTTGAAAGCTCTATATGATCACGGTTAGTATAAGTTGCTTCTGTGAGCAAATGTAAAATCCGTGACTGCTTTTTCTGGTACTTGCTGTTGGAATCTTTTTCCATAAGTATCAGAAGGCAAGTTGGCTTTTAATAGCAAAATTTCTAAATTGGTTAGTTAGTATCCACAAATCATCAGTGTTATTCTTATATAACATTTGAGAATTCTCACACAATGTAGCTAAACTAAATTGAAGAACAAGTCACTTATGGAAATAGAATATGAGTAGGAAATATTACATTACATCCCACAACAATGGAGCTAAACTAAATTGAGGACTTCTAGTGTTATTACAATTACTATAGTAGCATATTTTAATGTTGAATTTCAGTTCCCAATTACAAAAGAAAGAGAGAGAACCTCTTACTAAAAAAAAAAGTCTTCTAGAAGCATGAGATATTGTTTAAGCAATGAATCTAGCCACAATTTGAAAAAATAGGTCAGAAAACTGGCTTTGAGGCATTGTTTCTTTCTCTGCAGGGTGATGGAGATCAAACTTCCAGTGTGGAATTGACAACAGGTATGTTGGAACTTATGAACTTGAATTTTTGGAAATTTAAAAAGTTTCTGTTCCTGGAGGAATCTATAGTCCAATTTAGTGTTTGAAATTGGAATTTAGTATGTTAATATGCACTATAGGTTCCTTTGGTTTCGTGTGACTGAAGGATTTACAGATAATTTATACAATGTTGGACTTATTCAACCTGCCAAGGGGTGAAAAGGGTCAGGTTGTCTGTGAAAGACATTTGACCTTTCTCAATAAAAAGACAGAAATAATTACCTATTAAAGGTATAGGGAAACCTAAGCAACCGTTGAGAATTTGAGCCTATCCTCTTAGGCTGGTTTTGAGGTTAGTTTATCCTGGACAGTCCTGTGAACCTGTTGGATTTGAGGGATATTTGTAACTAGTATTGATTCTATGTAACCATCAAGTTCAAACTACAGCCATATTTATTTTGCAGTTTTGTTAGGCCATTACTCCTATGTATTTTTTGTTGTGCTCTAAATCTTTAGTAGAGCAGAGGCAAAGGGTAAGAAATTCAACTCAATGCCAATTAAACTGGTATGTGGTAATAGAAGAAGACTTTAGTGAATCTCTCTAGTGTCAATAAATTGTTATTGTACACTGTTTGCAGAATAAGCAAAATCAAGAAATGTGATCATATTTTGTCTCTGTCATTTCTTACGCTTCACTGATATGTGGTTCGGACGACGATGCTTCATCTAGATAGCAATCATGCACTATGCGATAACATTGGGTGCATAGCTTGTTGTGGTGTATATATTAGTTGAATAGCTAATGCCTAGCTAGAGGTATTTCTTCATTTACAAGGGATAAAAGCAAATTCAGATTGGAATGCCAATGAATTAATACTAACTTGAGGGGGCTGGAACTTATAGTGTAGGTCTCGTGATTGGAACTATGTTTTTGACATGCTTTTTTACCTTAGAAGTTGAGATGTTTGAAATTTTTAACTGGATACTATGTTCCTTTTTATTGAGATGTTAAGTTTAAATGATTCTGAAGTTTGCTTTATGTAGGGTTCAACAATCTCTATCAGACATCAATGTGTGAATCTTATCAACAATTTCTTTTAAGCCTCGAGTGTTAGGAGAGTCAGTGATTGACCTTTCTTCTAAATCTAGCTCTCAAGCTCTTTCTCGTGATCTTTTCCATCCCACCTATTTATTTTATCTTTCTCAAAATTTTCATGCTTTATACCTTCGTCTACTTCTTTGATGTTTACTTTGTTAGAAATGCTTTATACACTCCGATTGGATGCTCTATTCATGTACATTTTTCCGGAATTCTGTCCCATTGGCCATCTTTGGCCACCAGTAGACTTTAATATATAAACTAAATAAAAATAATTTTTTGTGCTTTGCAGTGAATAAAGCAATTGGAGAGAAATTACATGAGTAGTCAATTTCTATTCACTTATGATCTGATATTGTTGCATAAGCAATTGATATTGTAAAGATTATATCTTTAAATTTTGCATCACTAATTCTGTTAAGAGAATAGAATTTGCATTGCGATGAAAGGACATGTGTCAAACTTAACCTTTAGAGTATGGCATGATCCTAATTTGTAGTTCATGTGTCCTGCACAATTATTGGATGTTTCCTTGAGGTATGAAGAGGCATATCAACCTAATTTTAGGTCTTAGTAATAATTTTTTGGGGAAAAAGACAAATTTGGTCAATGTTGTCAAAAGGTTTGAATATTGTAGAATAATATATTCTGATAAATTTGTCTAGATTCAGTCAGGGTAAACTTTAATGATGAGAAGACAGGTAGAGAGTTATATAAATGCATTTTGTTGCCTTGTTTGGCAAATTCCTTAGGATTGCAGTAATGCTAGCATTATAATTTAGGAAGGCACAAAGCTTGGCTACCTAGTAGCTGACCTTTCATTGCATTTATGAAGGGGTTTGAACCCCAGAGACTCAATTTGCATGAAAATTGGCCTTGTCTTGCATTTGTAGAAGGTTGTCACAAAAGCATTCAACAAACATGATTTGTTCATGGATAGTTCAGCTTGATGTGGCTGATGTTTAATTGGTATTTTAACCCAAAATTCACATGATGCAAACATAATATTTTTTCATTTTTGTGCAGTTATTGCTAATCTTTTTTTCAAGTTCCATGTCGTGTCTCATTAGTTTTTATACAATGGTGTATTCTTGAGGGGGTGTTAAAGAATCTAGTGTAGATATCTGGTCATTTCTGGTGTTTCATATGATTTATGGGTCAGGAATATGATTTTCTATTCCATTAGTATACCTTGATATATATGTTAAATTGCATCTATTACTATTCCTATTGATGATTTTTTGTAAAATGACCACCAAGCTATGACAAACCCTAACCCGCTAACCTTGATACAGTCCATGGATGTAACTTTAAAACAGAACATGAGGTATGCAATTGTTTGAGGAAGGCGTTTCTCTCCCCTAGGGAACTTAGGAATGTTGATGATTGCCTTTATTTGAGATAAGGCATGGTTATCTTTGGTTGTGATTTGTTGCATATAAACTTGGCCACTAATATATGGTCATTTCCAGTGTTTCAGATGATTTATGGGTCATGTATATGATGTTCTGTTCCAGTAATATATATGATATAAGTGTTAAAGTGCATCATCTACTATTCCTATTGTTGATTTTGTGTGATGACCACCATGCTATCACAAATCCAAACCCACTAACCGTTATATAGTCCATGGATGTAACCTTAAAACAGAACATGAGTTATGTAATTGGTTGAGGAAGGGGCTGTTGTCCCCTAAGGAACTTATGAATGTTGATGATTGCCTATAGCTAAGCTAGGGCATGGTTATCTTTGAGGTTGTGATTGTCACATTTAAACTTGGCCACTGATATCTGGTCATTTCCAGTGTTTCAGATGATTTATGAGACACATATATGATGTCCTGTTCTAGTAGTATACCTTGGTATATATGTTAAAGTGCATATAGTACTATTCCTATTGTTGATTTTGTGTGATGACCACCGTGCTATCACAAACCAAAATTCATCTTCATATAGTCCATGGATGTAACCTAAAACAGAACATGAGGTATGCAATTGCTTGTGGAAGATGTTGTTGTCCTCTAGAGAACTTAAGAATGTCTGTGATTGCTTATATCTGAGCCAAGGCATATGGTTACATGTGAACTTGGTCACTGTTGTTATCCATAGTTGTTGCTCTGTATGTCCTTGACATGATACTATTGTGCCACTTGAAAACATTACATGTAGAAGTTTGGCCACCTCAAGTTTTGTATCCATTCTTGTTTGTAGATAAGATAAGATAGGATAATTTTATTAATGTCCAACAAATGACCACAAAAGTAGGTCAATGCGTTTGTAAGGTACCAAGATGCCGATACAAAGTGGGAGCACTAAAGTAGCTCCTATAAATTGAAATGTAGAAAGAAAAGTAATACCAAAACCTAGATATCGAATGCCACAGATGGAGAGCCAATCTAGGAGAGAGATGCATAGATAAAGTAGATCTAGGGCATGTGAAACAAAAAAGCATATGTTTGTCTTGTTACATCAGAGCCTTCTCTCTTGACATTTGAGGCCGATTAGAGGAAGTGCAAAATAAAACCTTGTCCAGAGGAAGAGTTGGAAGAGGAGGTTGACTAAGGAATGTCTCTACCTAGAGTGATGTGCCCGGTGTGCTCTAGAATAAATTGGTTGACAACTGGTACGAGGTTGAGATTGTTTATGTCGATGGGGTTGGATAGAAGAGGAGGAAATCCTTTTTTCATTTAAATATTTCTGAATTCGAAAGAAGTGTCCCCACCTATTTGCCTGTTGGTACCCCTCAAAGATGGGAGCACTAGAAAAAAGGAAGTGATATACTACATGGAGACTTTTCTAGTAGATGAATGTGATGCTTCATCAAACTATTGCTTCACTCATTTTCTTTTCTAGGATGATGTTGGATCTGGGATGCCACTTGCTTGGTATTAGAAAGTGGTAGATTTCTGCTGGTTTCATCTATCTTCCATATATTATGTGGAGAGATATACTCAACCTTTGTTTTCTTTATGAAGCTTCCTGACTTTGCTCTTTCTCCATATAATTCTTGTCTTGCGGTGACAAACTCACAGTAGACTCACATTAGGGCCAGATGCATCAGTCGCACCAATGGACCTCAAAGTACAATAGTTTGGTGACCATCTTGATCTGCAATGCCCCAAAACAACAGCGGCCTCCTGCTATGGTATCTGCATGTTTAAATTTAAATACCTAAGTGCAATGATAAAGCTCTATAACATAGAACACAAACATTAAAGCTCTCTGATCTATGATAATATGAAAAAACTGATGGTCATAGTCAAGACATGAAGGTTGCATGTTGAAGTATGACAGAAGAACTTAGTTTCACACCCATTTCTACCATTGTGTATATCACATTGCTTGTCTGTGTGTATGTTATTAATATAAGTAATTGATAAGGAGAGCAATTTGCCAATGACATAAATAGTATGTGAGACCAAAAGAGATAGTAATGCATAGCCTATGACCTAAAAGTTTATTTTATAATGATCATAACCTTGGAAATTAATTAATTAATGCTAAATGATTTTCTATATAAAGATCATGTCCACCATGTATTTTTGAGATTGTCACTGTAACTAATTTATAGCAAACAAAGCCCAATAGGACTATCCCAAAGCTCACCTCTTATCATGGGTAGTGGGGCATGCTCACTGAGTTTTGATACTGGGTCATCATTATAGTAGGCGTTGCAATTTGTGCAATGTTTACTAAATAAGGGAGGCGATTCGACTTGCCAATGAGAACCAGGTTGTCGAGTGTGTGGGGAGGACGAGCGTGCTCTGTAAGTGAACACGAAGTGGAGACTTTGACCCATGAAACCCTCTTATCTCCTTTGAAACCAGGTTTTACCAGCCATCTCACCATGAAGACCAAACCCCCAAAAAATCCAACTGACGGAGGAGGATAGGATCTTGCTGAAAATGGGGACCAATAGTAGGATTTAGGTGCACCAGCTTAGCAATGGGCTGTATGTTTCTGGATGGCCAGAGCAATACAAAGACAAGCAGTCGATGATGAGCTCCACCGCTGTGTCGTACACAGGAGGGGACATCAAGAAGTCTGGTGATATGAAATATCCGGGTAAGAACAGTCCCAATGTGGACAGTTGGTTTTCTAGTTCAGCTGAGCAAGGCATTGGATTGGGAGGTGGCTGGCAGCTGGCTTGGCAATGGAAAAATTTCGATGAACCCAATATGAGCGGTAACTTAAAGAGAGTTTTAGAGCAGGCTTGGGATGTTTTAGAGCAGGCTACTGGACATAATTTGGAGGAATTTTAAATTTCAATGGTGTCTTTCAGTGCTTTTTAATGTGCTCATGTTCTCTGGATTCTCCACTCAAGAGTTAGAAATCATAATGCAGAATGTATTTTCCAAACCTCTCAATGGGTGTACTCGAAAGTGTAGGTCAATTGATTTGTATGCACCAGTGCATGAATATACAGTTTCTGAAGGAGTTTGTCCCAGGGGTCGATCTCCAACTGATCACAAAATATGGGACTTGGGTGTGTACTCCAAAGTGCAGGTCTGTTGATTTGCCTCAGCCACAGTTTGAGTAAGCAATTTCTAAAGTAGTTTATTTTAGGATATGATGTTCAACTCATCACAAGATTCGTGAAGTTTTAATAAATCTTTACAGTACTGCTTGTAGAGGTAAAATTGTTTCCAACCCTTTTGGTGACTTAGTTGAGTGTTAGAATATTGATCCTCCCTTTTGTGACAGGATTTAAGCATTGTTTTCTTGAAAATTGGTTCTTACTGTTGAGAATGGTTTTACTTCTACAAGCCGAGGCCTTCCTATTACATTTGGTAGCTAGAAAATATCTGATTACTTATGGGACTTCCACTATTGATCCTCCCTTTTGTGATAGTATTTAAGCACCTTTTTCTTCAAAATCTATTCTTACTGTTGAGAATAATTTGACTGAGGCCTTCCTATTACATTTGGTAGCTAGAAGATCTCGCATTACTTTGGTATGGGACTTCTATGGGTCTTCTCTATAAGGATTCTCTCCTGATTTGGTTGGGTATATTTTGCTTCCCATTTTAGTTATTTTTTCAGTATAAAATCAGTTTCCTTAATACTTTTAGCTCAAGTTGATTCATACCCATTTCTGCCAATGAAAGTTCATATGGATGGATTATTTTTTTCTCCAACAGGTGGTTGCAATGTGTTTATGTACCCTCTCAGTCTACCTCAACTTGTTCTTTGAGGTGCTCGAGCCCCATATCTTGTAAGTATATAACATTACCGATGTGATGAATGTTTGGAATAAGGAGCTGATTATTTCCAATCTCAAATCTCTGCTAGAGCAAGGAGACAGATCCTTACCTAGGTGCAGGTGATGCCATATGGAAGCCCAAGAGAACATGTTGAAAGCTGTTTGAAATGTGCCTATTTATCAAGGTAGTAGCATTGGTAGTTGCCCAGAATGTGTCAATATCCAAGCTAGCAACAAGAGACCCAATCCAGCTCCCGAGGAGTTTCATTTCTCTTGGCTCAATCAACCATCCTATCTCCATTGGCTAACATAATAACAATATATGAAAAGTGATCAATCAACAAGACATTTTCCTGATGTGTACTTGTGGTGTGAGACAAACAACAGACTTTGATCATGATGTTAATGTCTTTCACTCAGTGGGGCAAGGAAGTCAAGGGGGTACTTCCTCAAGGAGAGTAGGGAAAGGAAATGAAGGACAGATTGTCTTGAGGGGGTGGGTGAAGGGAAGGGCAAAGGCAAATAATCAAGAAGGCAACAATGCAAATAACTAGAGGATAATCTCATCTTAAGGGGCTAGGAAGAATATAGAAATGCCAGATGAACTTGTTATCACTCAAAATGCATTTCTTAAAAAAACATCTTGGTGATCTTGTTGATGGTTCATGGATTCATTATCGGATGGACTTGTCAAAATTATTCATTTGACATTGACAGTTTGTGGATACATTAAAAGATACTGGCATTGATGGCTTGTGGATACATCTTGATCAGGATCAACTTACCATTTTTGAGTTCATCATTTGGCATTGATTGTTCAGGATTGCTAAAGTCAGTGTTAGCACATTTTTGTGGTTCTTGTATTGCTCAAGGGTTGAGGATTGAACAAGTTTTTGGCAGGTGGTTTTCGTAGCATGTGCATTCAAAGGACATATCATGCCTATTTTAGTGCATAGATGGACATGCTCTCAACATAGGCATTTTTAATAGGTTCCTCTACTTCTATTTTTGGTAGGTCACCCCATGCATCTGAATGACATTCAATGTTTGGAGTATGCATGGGAGCATGATGATAGTTAGATTCTTGAATTGGCTATTTTTAGAAAGTTTATAGTTTTATAAATTTTTCCTTTTCAGCAGCTGGAGACGTTTTTGGGCACCTAAATTGATGGTTTCCTAAATGGGCACTTTCATACTTTCAAGATTTACAATCATAAAATTTATAGTTTTAGAAATTTTATCTCTCTTGAAATCTGATGGTAGATTTGGATAACCCTTTTTGATATGTGCATATGGTTCTGTGTTTGTGGCAATCTGAGATAGTCAAGGTCTTGGTCAAAATTGGTCAAGCCTAGGTCTAAAAATTGAATTTATGTAGTTTTGGAGATACTTACAATTTTTGATAAATTTGGTGGTGATCAAGGATTGTGTAATCTTGGTCTACTTTTAGCCTTTATTTTTTCAGAATTTGGTTATTTTTTGAGTACCTTTTATCTTGAACAAAATTGGGGTCAAGTTTCAAGTCATTTTGAGAAATTGGAAGGGAAAATTAGGGTTGTTGCACCTTCTAGAAGCTTCTATGGTGGGTTCCACTTGATCTATGTTTATCTCTAGGAGTGCACTCTACTTAGGGAAGCTATTCTTGGAGCTGACCTTTTAGTGCAGTTGAGTGGATTTCAATGTTGTTGATTCTCAGTCCATGCACATGAACATGCAATTTTTAGAGTTGCTTGACCTTGAAGGTAACCTATTCATGGAAAGTTGGCTACACCAAATGATGAAGACTATTCCTCTGCATTCAAGAATTTTTTGGATCTATTTTTGACTTGGAGAGGAGTGTGCCCTTCATTTTTGGCAAAATCTCTCCTGAGACTGTCACTTCAGTTCATAATCAATTCACTTCAGTAGACTTTCCTTTCAGTTCTAACTTCTCCCTACAGTGCAGTTGATTTATTTCTCCTTAGTTCAGTTAGAATTTAGTTTAGATACATGTCTCTTGGAGAAGACTCAACCTATCATATTCAAAGTGATTCACACATCAAGCAAGTCCTATTTTTGCAAGGTGTCTTTTACTCCAAGCCATTCATGCTATACTCATCTTGAAATGCCGGAATCTTGAAAACTGTTAAGTTTGCTGAATTTTGATGGGATGTGAAATTATATTCTCTTCATATGAGGTCCAATGAGGTTTGAACCCCTCTCAAACATATTGGAACAAATAATAATAATATAAAAAGTAACTAAAATGGTATTATTTTACTTAAATAATTTTATAATATCATTTCAGGTTGGCTTGTGTGTCAAGCATTATTATATTTGAAGCCTTGGAAAGTGCACCCTAGATCAAGTTTGACTTTTTGTTCATAAATTTAGTTTATTCTTGAGGAGGAGGGTGCTCCACTTAGCCTATGCTTCATGGATCCTTGTGCTATTTCCAGGTGTAGAAGGAGGGTGCTCCACTTGGAATATGCATGGTGGATTCCAGTGCTATTTCTAGGTTAAGAATCTTGCACTTGGGACTAGGGCATTATGGTGTATGGAATCCAGAGAATTATCAATATCCGTTTACCATGTGGAAAAAGGTGGGTTTCGTGAGAAACTCCAAAATTCACAATTCCAAATTTTGCAGGAAGGTTGAAGTTAATGTGGAGGGCACATCATGTAAGAGTACCAGAGGTATGTAATTGACAGGTTTGATACAATAGCCAATGAGGGGAAGTGCCCCTGGTACTCTATTGACACCAAATCAAGAGGTGAATTTTGAAATTCTAATTATATTTACAGGAAAAGCTTGTATGGAGATGAGACTCATGCATGATTAAGTTATTTTCCTTCTTTGCTCTGTATGTTGAATTGAATTTATCTAGCTTTGAATAATAGGTCAAGAGAATTTCCTAAATTGTAATCTTAATTTGCAGACATGAGAAAATACAACATTAGGTGGTTCCAAGAACAAATCTGCATTTCTGAAGAATGCCACAACAACATTGCTTCACACAATTGGTGAATCTGAGAAGGTGGCATTTGTTTCTCATATCAATAGCTACATTATTGATGATCCAGTGATGAAAAGATACCTTCCAATTGATCCTATGACAAATTATCTCTTTGATATAATGAAATATGGCATTCTTCTATGGTATGAATACTCAATTAACTAATAATTACAACCTTGTTGCAATTATAGGATAGTTGCATTTCATTAAGTTTTGACTGTACTTGGATCTTGTGGTTTGTTCATACAACTAGTTGTTGTCATATTTCTGAGAATGAAGACAATTATTGTTTCTATTTGTGGGCATGATGCAGTAAATTGATCAATGTCGTTGTTCCTGGCACCATTGATGATCAAGCAATAAATATGAAATCAAAGCTTAATCCATTGGAAATCAATGAAAATCATACAATTTTCCTCAATTCTTCAAAGGCCATTGAATGCACAGTAGTAAATATTGGAACATGGGGCTTAGTTGAATGGTGGGTAAGTGAAATATTCTATATAATTGTATATAGGTTGTTAAATTACATATTGTATCTGAGGACTTATATGATGGGATGGTAGGTGAAATAAGTTGTATAGTTGATCCCACCTTTATATATTACCACTTCCATACTATGTTATCTTAATTCAACAACTGAGTGTTCTGAGTTATATGTCCTAATATTGAAAGATTTAAGGCTGTTGTAACTGGCATAAATATATTTATGCTACATGTCTAACTCTCTCTATTTGGCTATGGGATTTACCTGATGGTTTCATGGCCTAGATCATTAAATTACCTATTTCATAACTCACAGAGGCCCAACCAAAGAGATGTGGGATTCAAACTGTGGAAGCACATAACTCAACCACTAAGACCTCAAACACAGATAGATAAGCACTATGAAAATAAACCAAAAACATCCCATGTGTCCATCGGATTGATATGATATAAATGATGGCACCATGCTATCGTCATCCAACTGTTTCACAAATTCCATACATGGTATTGGTTGAGTATACAGAGCATGACAAACAATACTTCGTATGTTGTAGATCATTTAATGTTGCTGTGTATGTTTGATCGTGGTTAAATTTTGAGCAACTCAAAATCTAACCGTCATCAAGCATACACAACACCATGCTAAGTATTACTTGCCTTTTATCACCGCCATCTATCAAATCATTTCACTTTTCAACTCGACTCAATTACCATTTGGAATCTGTCCTTGTTTTTAATACACTACAAAACCAAGTATGACCAAGTTGAGATATCTTCATTCTCATACATGAAAATTCAACATTGATTGTGTAGTGAGAATAATAATGATTGAAAATGTTAGTTCAAGGGTTGAAATTCAAAGTGTTAAGGAGATCATTGAAGAAAGTGGTTGAAATATTAATAACCTAGAAAAGAGGAAATATCTAGCATTGATGGCATAAGGTGGTGACTGTGAGAATCAAATTCGAGATGGTGAAATCTATGAAAACAAAGAAAAAATCAGTACCAAGGGATGGCATATTAGGGGGAGAAGTAGGGTCTTTGTTATGAGTCCTCAAGAACTGTGAGATTTCTTTGGTTAAACATGAAGGATTTGATTTGGTTTTTGTTGGAGATTCACCCTTTCTTATGTATCAGTTTGTGTCTTCTTCACTATTTTACTCCATTGCACTTTAGAATTTTATATTTGACATCTCGCATAATATAAAACTTGGTCACTATTTGGTTGTTCTTTTCTGCAAAGTATTTGTAGAATTGAATGGATGTTAAGGGTTGATTTTACTATTAGTAACCAACTCCTTTTGATGGATTCTACCTCAAATACAAATTATTGTTGAGTTGTTGAATTCTTCGATGCTTAAATCAATTTTTTTGTCACTTTAATCATCTTCATAATTACCTAATATTTGATTGCATGTGCATGTGATGCCTCCATACAAATAAAATCCATGTATTTTTCCCTGTTATGTTGCATTTCCCAAGATAGTTTGAAATCCATGTATTTTTCCCTGTTATGTTGCATTTCCTAGGATAGTTTGGAAACAATATGAAAGGTAATACTCAAGTAGAATCTTAATAATCTTTAGAGTAGATTCTTAATAATACATTGATAAATTTGAAAAACGTAAAGGGTTTCTCTATCAATATATAATCTTTCTATATGGTTGCAATTTCTAAAGATTCATTTAACTGAGAAAGTCAGTTGTGAACATTATAACTTTATGCTCTTTAGAAAGCAGGTACATTCTGGTTCTCTAATTGATAGGGACATGGACTCTATTTTCTAACTCATACGATGTCTGGAGCTTCCTTTTGAGGACTTTATAAATGGAGAGGCCCTTCCATTTTGGAAATTAGTTTAATTGACGTGTTTCTGCATTTTATCTAATCACACAATGTGTATATTGTATTTGCAGCCTCATCTTGTCCTTGGTTTGATATCTCAAATTATTAAGGTACGTTCTGATGAGCTTTAGTTCTAACAGTGCATGGTAAGAGCTGCAATCTAACATGATTCATTTCAATCATAATACTTATATAGTCATGTCAAAAATCCAATATATTGTGCTGAAAATCTACTTTCAAGCATGGCAGTCTTAAATTATGCCAATTACCATTCCTTGCTTGTCCCACTTGTTACATTTTCAAAGATAAGTTTAAACACCATATGCTTCTTCACTTGCAGATTCAACTTCTAGTAGACCTAAGTTTGAAGAAAACACCAGCATTTGGAAGTCCATCAACATGTTGTGAATGCTGACTAGCGTCGAAGAAGATATTAAAGAGACATGTATACTGATTACTATGAGGAGAAATAATAACAATGCTTCTTTTTATGGAATTTGCTACACCTCTAATAATTTAAGTAGCCATAGCTTAATTTGTAGCAGAGAAATCAGAAAGCACAATATAGCTATGAATCATATTGAAAAAAATGTAGTCATGTGCTGTATCTAGGGAAGGAAGAATTTGAGGAGTGCTAAATGATTACACTTTATATAGGGAGAAATAATTGTGTAAGGACTATGGTTGTGTTGATTATATGGCAGAGAAAGTAGAAGCAATATTATGCTTTCTCTAATACTGTGTCTGCACTTTGATATTTATTCTTTGCTTTCTATTAATCAACAGGAGGTTTGCAGTTCATTTAGGCTTTCTGTACTTCTTTCTCCACCTTCCTCCCGCAGTAGACCTGGGGCACTGGAGGTGTCTACAATGGCCTCAGATTGGGTTGATTTCTTTAGAGGAATGAAGAAGCCAGTGGCAACAGTTGTCGTCTTCCTCTCATTTATTGAGAAACATGAGCTGGAATGGGAAATTTCATACTCCATAGCAAGGGTGTCCATCAACTCTCTGTTATTGGCTTAGTTCTTTTATTTGTGCCAGGGATACTAAGAATCAATGGGATAGATTTATAGTGGTATAGCTGGAAGATGCAATAGACCTTGATAATGGTATGATGGCACAACTTTTTCCTCTGTTGATGCTAGCTTGTTCCTTTTATGTTGTCAAGACTGGAAAGTCCAAGTTGCAGAAGGTAGTTTTTCAATGATAGAGATCATATGTCTTCAGAAACATGTAATATGCTTTTGATTTGATGCATGTGCCTGGATACTTCTTTAATTGTGTCAGGGATACTTTTCCCTTTTGTCATTTTTTTTCTTCAGCTTTCATCACTTATTATGATAAAGTATACTGAAGGTTGGATCCTCTGAAATAACTGCAGAAGTTTAACATTACTTGAAACAAGAACTTTGTTTTTTTCTCCATTAGGAGCAACATCAATGATGATGCCAAACATTTGAAATCTGTTTGCATTAAATATTGTGGATTGATTTGGAAATTGATGGCCTTAAATAATTGGCATGAATTATAGAAGTCATATCAAGTGTCAAGTCCTCTGTGGAATGATAAATGATTTGAATAAATTAGAAATCTTGCAGTGGAAACTCATGGTTTGAATGGGGTGAATTATCTATTTTGAATGGCCCTTTCAGATAGGAGATTGAAGGTATTGTAATAGTTTTAGTTTTGTTGAAAGGTTGTACATGCTGCTTATTTATATTTAAAAGGTATTGAATTGAAATGGTTAGCTTACATTTGTTGTCTGGATATGGGATTTCACTGGCAGTCACAAATCGCGATAGATTTACAAATATATATGCATGCATGATTATATTAACAATTCCAGAAAAACATAGACATGAAGAAACCTTTCTACATAGGGTATTCCATCAAACCCTTTTTTGGCTCACTTCAATGTTACACTTTTTTTCCTCGCTTACCTGCTAACAACTACCTTAACAACGTATTATTGCACCTTCCTTGGGGAAATTGCTAGTTTTAACTAATTAAAAATAACCTAGAATTAGATCAGATGGGTTAATGAAATAAATAAATAAATAATCCCTTACTGTATTTTTTCACTCATCAAATGATGGAAGTACTCTAGTACAGAAGGTGGTTTAGAAGAATGATTTCATAGGAACGAGCTTATTTGAATCTGCTTAATTTTTGGATGTTTTATTGTTATTTTAGCTTTTCTAAAACTCCTTTTATTTCAAAAACCTCTAAGAATATATCATAGAGTCTCTATGGTAAATTTATTTTAATACATAGGCTTTAAACTATGTATAAGATATTACAATATTAACATTTGCAAACAACTATTAATTTATACCAAGCAAACCATTATTTATTCTAATCTTTTAGTTTCCTAAATCATAAACAATTATTCTAGTTTTATTACAAGAAATAATGCAAAGTTAAATCCTAAATAGTTTCTTTTAACCCTAGTTCAATAAGATCATAAAGGACACACATTAGACTAAAGCTATAATACCACTGTATTAGACTGTAAATAATCTTTACATAACTAAAAATAAAACAATGATATGCTACACATTTGGAATAAGTGTATCCATATTTATAAGTAAAGTAAGTCAAAAGATAAAAACATATAACCTAGTTATCAAATTTGTTTATGTTAAAAAGAAATAACAAAACCCTAATCTAAATACCAAAAACGGCTTAATAAGAACAAGAACTTGGGTTAATCATTTTTAGAGTATCACATTAATAAATTTTCTAACCCTATCCTTTAACATATTTTCTTTATATCGATTTTACCGAACCTATTATGTAAAAAGGATAGCTTCCAGCTCTTTCTTAAAAAAAAAGGAAAACATTAAAATCTAGTTGTTATTTATACCAATATCGAAGAAAATCTGAAGATAACCTTTTATTTAAAACTTAAATACCAAAATGTCTTTTAAATACTAAACCCTAAACTAATATTTTACTGTGCATTACTGAGTACTTTCACCTATCATTCAAACAAACCACAACATCTTTTTGTTAGTATATAACTTAGCATTTTTTTTTACATAAAAGAAATGGAAAACACTTGGAGGAATGGATATGACTTACCATTGTGATTCGTTGAGCTTGAAGAATTCAGTATTGGAAAAGAACCCAAGCAGTAAATCCTGCTAGCACCACAGCAACAGGAGTGAGCACCATTTAAAACGTGATCTTGAAGAACCAGGGTTCAAGTTTGAGTGACTTTCGTTGCAAAAATACCAGAGAATGTCGAGGGCCTGTCGGCCACTCTCCCTTGCCAAAAATGAACAACAAATGAAGCCAAGTAGTTTTTAGGATAAACATTTATTGCAATTGCATGGGTTTGACACTAAAACCCTTCATTAAGCAAGCAACCACCACGTGGTTTCCACTAACCATGAAATTCTTTTGGTTTGGATATAGTTTTGAACCTGCGCTTTAAACCCTGCAATGTTGTAAAGTAATACCATTACTTTAGTAAATAACAAACAACTCATTTTATATATGTTGTATTTTATCTACATTAATACGTAAAATATACATTGGATATTTATGCCTAGGTTTATATTTGATGCATTGAGAATGTAAACCTAGGTTAGTATATAATATTATGCATAAACTTTATGCTTTTCAACCTTGCAATGCATGTAGATATAGCTTTGTGACCATAATTAAACTTTTAACAAGTCTTTGCTTTCTTGCTAAAGTTTAGTTAGGTTATATTTGACATTCATGCATAAGCATAGATGTTTGTCAACCCTTCCATATGTGTAATAACAATACTATTCTATGGTTAAAACACTAAACACTACATGTTGAATTTTTTTTTACTAGGTTGTAATTGGTATGTTATACATAAGGCAATAAGTAAACAATCCATATCTATGCATGTTAGAGTTATGTTAGATTATATTTGATATTTATGCAATGATAATATGCTCGTTAACCTTGCCACATGTGTAAAAGCAATACCATTACCTCGTTAACACTAAACAAATCATTCGTATGCATGGTGAAGTTCTAGCTAGGATAAAGTTATTACTTTATACTTTGGTTATACCTAGGTTAGGTTTGTTCAATCTTAAATGTTGTTGTACAATTTGAACTAGAATTGCAGGCATGGAAGGACTTGAAGAATATGCAGAAGAAGGGTCCCCATTAAATGAGCAAAGTAATTCTAGAAAAGAACATGTTAAAGAAGAAATAACAAATAATTCATTTGAATTGTTGCAAACCGTTAAGGATTTAAAAAACTAAAATGGAAACTGTTAAGAAAGAGAATGACAGAATCTTAAGAGATCAGGCTGAACCAAATACTAAAGGAAAGGATAAACATATAGAATCTGATAATACATCCTACCAACGTAAAAGTAAAAGATCAAAACACTATAAAATTGAAAGGAGTTCTATTTCTGAAATTTAACGTAATTCACACAGGAAGAATCGTTAGTAAACTAATGATAGTAGTGAATATAACTATCATTATAGGAAGAGAAAATACAAACCTTATGAAGATATTTCTGGAGATTTTAAAAAGATTAAACCACCAACTTTTAATGGCAAAACAAAGAAAGGAGAGCAATTTGAAGCATGGTTGTCTAGAATGAAAAAGTACTTTGAAATACATAATTACTCAAATCAGTTTAAAGGCGAGAATGGAAATATATAATTTAATTGGAAAATCCGACATCTGGTGGCAGGATATAAAACGAGTTAAGGGCATAAAAGAGAAAAATATAAAATGGAGCACTTTTAAAAAGTAATTTAAAAATAAATTTCTGTCAGAGCAGTATTTCGAGGAGTGAGCTAAAGAATTTTATGACCTGAAATTGGGAACTATGAATATGAAAGAGTTAGATAGTAAATTTTTAATCTTACTGCGGTATGTGCCTTATATTGTGGATGAAAAACCCGAAGTGTAGTGATTTATGAGTTGTTTACCTTTTCACATTAAGGACATAATTGAATATGATAAACCTAAAACCCTTGAAGAGGCCTTGGGAAAAGAAAATTTCTGCTATGAGCAGAACCGAAAAATGGGGAACATGTTATTTGTATTAGGTTTTTTCTAGCCTTCTTCTATAGTTGATTTTTTAACTTAGTCTCTCTCTTGTTCTTGATTTTTTTTTAAATCTTTCTTTAAAACTCTAGGTTAGTTTTCTTTTTATTTCATGCATTACATAAATATTAAGTTTATTTAGCCAAGCTCCAATAGATGATTAAGTATTCATTTAAAAACATTATATATGGTTATTAATATGAGCTGGAAGCACATGACAAAGACTCAAGATGTAGGTATGCTACCAGCTTTCCAAGGAGATAAAGGTTTGCAAGTACCATCATTATACTAGCAGTATTCAAGCTTTGTGTTTATTGCCATAATTCGACGTCTAGTGTTGAGAAGTACTTGTGTTAAAACACCTGTACATAACCATATTTCTTCATTATTTTTCACCTGACAGTCTGTAACAGAGTATTATATATTTCCTATTTGTTCTTGGGCTTGACTTATTTCCTGCTCCATCTATCTATTGGACTTCAATAAGGTCTTGGTGTACGCTGCTTTGCACAATAAACGCTACCTATCTTGGCCCAAGGGGTCTTACAGATCCCTTCATTGTTTCTTCGGTCGAATCAAATGCTTCACATTTTGATGACGACGATGAAGATGTAACTACATAGAGGGTGAGAATTCTATCTGGTGTAGTGAAAGAGAGCACAATTTACCTATAGAATCTCAGAAAGATATATCCTAGAAGTAGAAATCAGCAGTTCAAGAAGGAGAGTGCTTTGGATTTTTTTGGAACAAATGGTGCTGGAAAAATTACAACACTGTCAATGCTTGGTGGTGAAGAACACCCAACAGGAGGAACTGCATACATTTTTGGCAAGGATATTCTTGGACATCCAAAGGCGGTGCATTAGCATGTTGGTTATTGTCCTCAGTTTGATGTCCTTCTAGATTTATTTACTATTCGAGAACATCTATAACTCTATGTGAGGGTCAAAGGAGTATCAAACGGAAAACTAGATCAAGTTGTGGAAGACAAGCTAGAAAAATTTGATTTATGGCCATAAGCAAACAAACCTTTATGTTCTCTAAGTGGTGGCAATAAACGGAAGTTATCAGTGGCCATAGAAATGATTGGAGAACCTCCTCTAGTCATTTTAGATGAACCTTCAATAGGTATGGATCCTATTCCAAAGATATTTATGTGGGATGTTATCTCACGTGTATCAACTAGGCAAGGAAAAACAACAGTTATCCTGACAACTCATAGCATGAATGAAGCACATGCTCTTTGTACATGCATTGGAATTATGGTTGGGGGTCGGATCTGTTCTTTTGGGAGTCCTAAACATTTGAAGACACACTTTGGAAACTATCTTGAATTGGAGGTGAAACCTGTTGATGTTAGTGTGGCAGAATTAGATAACTTGTGCAACACTCTACAAGATATTTTGTTTGATTTTCCATAACATTCTAAAGGAAATTTGAGTGATATGGAAATTTGTATTGGAGAAATCTAGAGGCTGGCTCCTCCACTCACATATCATAAACTAATTTGTCACATGAAATGATCATTGTTGCGGGTCATATAATAGGCAATGAAAAGTATGTACATAATCTAATTTCAAATATCCCTTGCATGGATAGACTTTTCAGTGAGTAATTATCATAACAATTGGTTTGTGATGGTGGCATTCTGTTGAGGATGTTTTGCGAGTGGTGGCTATTGAAAGAGCATGTAGCAATAATCAATTATTTTGTTTTTTCATCATTTCCTAGTGCAACATTTCAAGGGCACAATGGCTACAACCTTAGTTATCAGCTGCCTTATCAAGAAGGAGCATCTCTTGCAGACATATTTGGTCATTTTGAAAAGAACAGAGAGAAAGCTGGTGTTGTTGAATATAGCATTGGTCAGTCAACATTGAAGACAATTTTAAATCATTTTGCAACAAACCAATGAATAATCTTACAAGGATATCACTCTGATCATACAACTGCTTCGTGATAACCTCACATTATGGATTTTAGATGTATAGGAGGAAACTGGAGGAGACAAAATCAAAGAAGCCCTAAAACAGAGGCCAGAGGTGGGTAAAACATTTTAATTTTACATTATTAAAGAAGATGGGCTAGCAACTTTGGGAAGAGGCAGCGAGAAATATTTGAAAGGATTTTTTGTTTTAAATGAATAAGACACAGGTCATAGCTAGTTGATACTCTTTCTATTTTTAGTAGATTTAGATCCAAATAAAGTGGATCTAGAAATAGTTCATTTAGAAACCTTTTTTCCTATATATTGTAAGATTTTGATGAACAATGGGGGACACACATGGGAGTCGAGAGGCTGGAACTTATGCAGACCTACAATTTTTTATGTGTAAGATATTTTTGTTTTATGAATGATCAATGTCTAACTAGAGCTAGATTTTGGACTTATATTATGTTTATGTTCATTAGTTTTGTTTGAACCCCTGTTTATATTGCAGTTATGTAGATGTATTCTATATAGATACTGTATTTACTTGTGAATGTTTATGTTTGCATGATATTTGGGATGTTATTTCAAATGTCTGTACTTTTATATATGTTACAATAATATACTATTTGTTTATTACTTGTTTATATATATTCTTAAAACCTTGTTTCAATTGCTTAAAACTATGCCATCATTCATACTACAAATTTGCTTCCTTATACATATTTGTACCTGATGTTATCAGATCATTGAATCTCTGTATATGGTTCTTAATATATTTGATTCTTCTGTTGTTAATACAGAAACCCAAAAAGTTATCTCTTTGTATGTTGAGGTGCCTGAACACTGTTGACCCTGTAGTCTATGTAGCAGACTTTAAGGAAAACACATGCCAAACGGGAAAACAAAAGGGTCTAATAATTTTGACCCAAGAAAGAAAATTTTCACACTTGATCGGATTTTTGAGCATAATAACTCACGCAATATTCCTAACAAAAATTTTCAAGGAAATAATTTAAAAAGTAACTCACAGTAAAACCCTACTGGCACAAGAAATAAAGAATTTACAAATAATCATAGTAATTATGTTAAAAATAACGAATGAAAGGAACAATTAAAATGTTGGGAATGTCAGGGACCTCACTATGCATCAGTCTGTCCTAATAGAAAGAGGACCATCAACAACATTCATACTATGCAAGAAGAAATAACGATTGGTGATTTAACAAGAGGGATTCCCAGAATCAATGCAGCACTAGAAAACAGACAGGCTGAATATCAGACTTCCATGGTGGAAGTAGAACGTATGCTGAACCATAAACCCATTTCTATTTTATTGACCCAGGGGTTAGTCTGAGTTATGTTTCTCCTATTTTAGTAGAGAAAAGTAAACTACCAGTAGAGAAATTTTCAAAATCACGGTTGGTTCAATTATCTATAGGAGCAAAAAGGAAAGTAACTGATTTTGTGAAAAATTGCATATTATTTATGAATCAGTTTGAAACTTCTGTAAATATTGAATGTACTTCCGTTAGGATCCTATGATGTGTAAATTGGACTGGATTGGTTGGAACAACATCGAGTAGTGTTAAATTGTTTTGATAAAACTTTTACCTGCTTAAATAACAAAGGAGAAACGGTAACAATAAAAGAATTTCTTAGCAAAACAACAATCAGAAAATACAATACTCCCATCTCATGGAGTAACCCATTGACAAATTAATACTAGGACCTGAGTTATTAAAGGAAATGGGGTGAATCGTGAAGTAGGTATAAGGTAATTTGAAGGTTGCACAAGATAGAGAGAAGAGTCAAGCAAATCTTAAACTAACTCAGAAAGAGTTCCAGGTGGGAGAACATGTTTTTATAAAGGTAAAACCTAAAAAAGAGTTCTTTAAAGTTAGGAATTTGTGCTAAGTTAGCACCCAGGTACTGTGCACCCTTCGAAAATTGTCTAGAATTGGACAGTTGGCATACCAATTGGCCTTACCACCAAATCTTACGGTTTATAATGTTTTTCATATATTTGTTTTAAAACAATATGTACATGATGCTACTCATGTTATAAATTGGAATGATGTGCATGTGGAACCCGAAGGAGATTTTCTGATGGAACCGGATTGTATCATTGACAAGAGGGAGATTTTGCTTCGGAATCACACCATTGGGTAGGTGAAGTTAAAATGGAAGCACCTTAGTCCCGAAGAATCAACATGGGAATTGGAGAGTCATATGCGGGAAGCATATCCAATTTTGTTCCAGGGAAGCTGTTAGAATAATCAACCCATAGTTAGCTACCTTAGACATTAAATTAATCATTTTTGTCTTATTTGCCTAGTTTCATGATTCCACCTTATGCAAGTTGTCATTTACCTATCCATAGTGGTCAAACTTGCCTATTTTGACTCATGGAGCACTTGGAAAACCTCAAGGAATCAATTCTGCTTTATTCTTGGCCTCCTAGATGCCCTTCTAATTTTTCTGCTTTATTGCCTGCTTTTTCAGTGCTTTAAGGCAATTGGGAAAGTTTGACTAGGTGAGGTTAACTAGTTTTTTGTCCTCCACATCCTCCACTCTTTTCTCCTATTGAAAGCATGTATGAGTTGTCCTTCCATCACCATTTATCTTGCCTAAGTGATTTTTCCAATTCGTGAGCTCCTTAGCTGATTTGGAAACTACTTTATGCACCTATGGGGGAATTGCTTAATTTTAGTAAGCCTGCTTTTGACTAGATTCAAGTTGACTCCTCATGCATTCGAATCTCTTATGTAATTATTTAATGCAGCAACCTATCATGTTACAGGGTTGGCTATTGTACACTAAGTTAATACAGTTTAGTGTTTAGCTCCATATTCAGTCTCTTTTGTGAGTGATTTTGCATGTACAATTGATAATTTTTGTGAGTTTAATTGTTCTATCAATGGGTTCAATTTCCACATGGTATTAAATCCTTTGTATATCGATTTCTATCCTTCCAATTTGTTTTGCAGGTTCGACATCAGTGACTGGGAGCCTTCTACTGACAGCCAGGACAATTTCTGAGCTATGGATCAATCTTAGAAGATCATCTTGACTCCCTTCAACTTCTTTGAATGGAAATCAGAGATGGAGATACTGTTGAGAGAGAAATGCCTCTACAGAGTGACGATGGCAATAGAAGCATATCCCAATGCAGCTGTAGAGGATAAAATGGCACAACAGGAGGGATGAGGCCTATGGTCTCTTGTGTCTGAGTATTTCCAGAGACCTCCTTTTCCATCTTGATGTATTGACATCACCGAATGAAGTATGGGAGAAGCGTGTTGATATTTTTGGAAAGACAGATGAGATGAGGGGACATCAAATCGAAAATGAACTGATCTCCCTCAGTCCAAATAGCTTTGAATCCCTGCAACTCTATTTCTCCAAGTTCAAAGCACTTGTTTTGTAGCTAAAACAATGTGGGATAGAAAAGAAGGATGATCAGCTGGTCTTGGCCATACTCTCGAAGCTTGGCCCTGACTATTCATTGTTTGTTTCGACCTTCTATGCCACAAAGTTGACAGCTCGAACCTGGAAGATGCCTAGCCTTGCAGATTTCATGGAAACTCTCACACAAGAACAGGATAATCTGGTGATGATGGGCACCATCAAACCATCCAAAGACCAAGCTCTGGTTGCTATAGATTCGAGGGTGGATTCAAAAATAAAAAAGAAAGCTAAAAATCCACCTGAGCAAAGGAGAGACAAGAACAAGTCTCCGAAGGAGCCACAAGGTTCCAAGAAGAACTACCAGAAGAAGAAGAATAAAGGAGAAATGAGCAAGTGCGCATATTGCAGTAAGGGAAATCATACTGAGAGCTCCTACATGAAGATGCAAATAGACATGCTAACCCAAATCCTGGAGAAGAATGGCATCTCCCTTCTAGACAGCTCAAAGAAGACAGAATGAGGATCAAGTTTAGAAGACAGAGAGAGAGTTCATGCATTGGTTGCTAGCAGATCAAGCTCACCTAGTTTCATCATTGATTCTAGAGCTTCAAGTCATATGGTTTCGACCAAGGAGGCATTATCCTCACTTGACATGTCGAAAGGTCCACCAATAGTAGTAAGAGATGACTCTCTCACTGAAATTTTGGGCAAAGGGAGGATTGATCTTGATCATGGTCAGTTCAGCAATGTGTTGTATGTTCCTGGTCTTGCCTCCAACCTCTTATCAGTGTACAAGATGACTCACACTGGGTCTCCAAAGAAGGTCATATTCTCCCCTGATGAAGTTGAGATCACAGATATCTCAAGTGGTAAATTCATTGGAAAAGGAGTTGCAAATCATACTTCGAAGGTATACATGTTCGCACAATTCCTACCCTACTCAAACCCCTCTACTCTTCTAATTCATGCTAATGAGGCAAGCAATATTTGGCATGAAATATTTGGCCACCTAAATTACAAGTATCTTTCTGATCTTAGTGAAAAAGATATGGTCATAGGGTTACCCAAGATAAAATTTTCCAAAGGAGTTTGCCAAGGTTGTATCCTAGGAAAACACCCAGAGCATAAATTTGAGAGAGCTAGTCATGAGAGAGCCTCTGTACCCCTCGAGTTGATCCATAGTGATGTTGCTGGCCCATTCCCTCATATGTCCATGAGATAGGAAAAATATGCATTGACTTTCATAGATTACTTTTCCAGGTATTGTTGGGTTTACTTCCTGAAACACAAGTCTGAATTTTTTGGCCTATTTAAAGTCTTTAAGGCTTTGGTTGAAAACCAGTCTCGGAGGAAACTCAAGGTCCTCAGATCTGAAAATGGTGATGAGTATGTCAAGTATGAGTTTATTCAATATTGTGCAGATGCAGGTATTCAGATGTAGCATTCTATCCCTTACACACCACAGCAGAATGGTGTTGCTGAGAGGAAGAACATATCACTGAAGGAGATGGCAACATGCATGATGGAGGCCAAAACTTTGCCGCCAAAGTACTGGGCTAGAGCTATAAACTGTGCATCCTATATCTAGAATAGGGTGCCTCATAAACAACTTGATGGTATGACTCCTTTCGAAGCATGGAGTGGGCACAAGCCAGATGTTACCCATTTCATGATTTTTGGCTTAAAGCCTTGGGATAGAATTCCAACATAAAAGAGAAAGGATTTGGATCCCCAAAGCCAAGGGTGCCTATTTTTTGGGTATTTTGAAGATTCAAAAGGGTACAAGCTGATTAAATTGGGCATTAACAAATCTTTCATTGAAAGAAGTGTTCAATTCCAAGAAGAGCCTTTGGTAGCTGTTGAAGTTAGAGAGACTTATTCACCACCAGATCCATTGATTACAAGTGGAAAGACGAAAATGGGTAGCAAAGACCATTCATGCAGCTAGGGAAATAGCTGGAAATCCTAGTGACACTAGGAGGACTAGATCTCAATTTGAGAGTGCTTTGTGCATGAAGGATCCTATGTTTGCTGAGAAATGCTATCTGATGGTGGAATCAAATTTGTAGACATATGAATATGTAGCAGGAGATCCAATATGGCAAGCATCCATGAAGGAAGAGTTCAGCTCACTCTAGAAGAGCAACACTTGGGAGCTAGTGGATCTTCCCCCAGGGAGGAAGCTAGTTCAATGTAAGTGGGTGTACAAGACCAAATTTGCTGCTGATGGTTCAACTCTAAAGTACAAGGCCATATTGGTAGCCAAGGGATACTCACAATTTCATGGCATAGATTACAATGAGACCTTTGCACCAGTGGCAAAGATGGACTCCATCAGGCTAGCCTTAGCCATTGCAGCTTCAAAGCAATGGGAGGTACATCACATGGATGTAAAATGTGCCTTCCTGAATGGAAATCTCACTGAAGATATATACATGCAGAAATCTCAAGGATTTTCTACTAACCCATATCTTGTGTGCAGGTTGAGAAAGTCATTGTATGGGCTAAAGCAAGCCCCTAGGGATTGGTATGCCAAGATTGATAGCTTCTTGCTATCATTGAATTTTGTTCGGTGCAAATCAGATCCAAATGTATATTTGAAGTTAATTAATGGTTCATTAATGATCATTTTGTTATATGTTTATGACCTTCTCATTACAGGAAGCTCAAGGGATGAGATTGCTTCCTTGAAGGGTGCAATGAACCAAACCTTCTCCATGACAGATTTGGGGCTCTTAAGCCAATTCTTGGGGCTTGAGATTGCTCAAACCAAAGCTGGAATCAAGGTGCACCAATCCAAGTATGCCTTGGATTTTCTGAACAAATTCAAAATGAAGGATTGCAAGCCAAGCAAGACTCCTTTCCTTTCAGGAGTGAAGCTGGAAGAAGCTGATTCTTCACCTATGGTAAACAATACACTGTATAGGAAATTGATTGGATGTTTGTTGTATATTACACATACTATACCTGATATTTCTTATGCAGTAAGTGTGGTTTCTAGATACATGGATCAGCCTCATGAGATCCATTGGAAAGCAGCCAAAAGGATCCTTAACTTTGTTCAAGGAATAAGGACACATGGGATCTTTTATAAAGCAAAATCTGATCTTGATTTGATTGGGTTTACTGACAATGATTGGGCAGGTGATAGCATAGACAAAAAGTCCACATCAGGATATGTGTTCATGCTTGTAGAAAGGCTAATCAGCTGGTCAAGCAAGAAACAGAGTGCCATTGCACTCTCATCTACAGAAGCAGAGTACAGAGGAGTTGTAAATGCAACAACTCAATGTTTATGGTTGCAGGGGTTACTTGGAGAGTGTGGCTTTGAATCAGAATACTCAACTACTATCTACTGTGATAACTAGATTACCATTTGAATCTGCAATGATCCAGTTTAGAAGCAGAGAACCAAACACATTGAGATCCATATGCACTACATCAGAGAGCTTGTGCATGATGGCACCATTCACCTACTCTTCTATTCATCTTCAGAACAAGTAGCCGATATCTTCACCAAAGAATTTTGTGAGAAGACATTCAGCAATCTAAAATCACTACTGGGGATTTCTGATCATGCTATGAAGCATGAGTGAAGACAAGATTTCCAAATTTTGTTTTACAGTCCATGTTTAAGGGAGGATTTTCCCACTGGGTTTTTGCCTCTCTCCTTGGTTAAATGGACATGCAGTATGTAAAGGGTGACTAAGCCTTGTTGCTAGGCCCTATAATTTTCTGATATATTACTCATAAGTCAGGCTTAAGGGGGGGTGTTATAATAATCAACCCATAGCTAGCTACCTTAGACATTAAATTAATCATTTTTGTCTTATTTGCTTAGTTTCATGATTCCACCTTATGCAAGTTGTCATTTACCTATCCATAGTGGTAAAACTTGCTTATTTTGACTCATGGAGCACTTGGGAAACCTCAAGGAATCAATTCTGCTTTATTCCTGGCCTCCTAGGCACCCTTCTGCTTTTTCTGCTTTATTGCCTTCTTTTTCAGTGCTTTAAGGCAATTGGAAAAGTTTGACTAGGTGAGGTTAACTAGTTTTTTGTCCTCCACATACTCCACTCTTTTCTCCTATGAAAAGCATGTATGAGTTGTCTTTCCATCACCTTTTAGCTTTCCTAAGTGCTTTTTCCAATTCGTGAGCTCCTTAGCTGATTTGGAAACTACTTTATGCAACTATGGGGGAATTGCTTAATTTTAGTAAGCCTTCTTTTGACTAGATTCAAATTGCCTCCTCATGCATTCGAATCCCTTATGTAATTATTTAATGCAGAAACCTATCATGTTACATGGTTGGCTATTGTACACTGAGTTAATATAGTTTAGTGTTCAGCTCCATATTCAGTCTCTTTTGTGAGTGGTTTTGCATGTACAATTGATAATTGTTGTGATTTTAATTGTTCTATCACTGGGTTCAATTTCCACAGAAGCTCTAAGGATGATGAAGAAAGTAACATCGAGGATGATCTTAGAAGTAAGGGGGGTGTGTATGTCACGTACCCCAAATTGCAATAACATTTTATGCTTAAAGAAGACATTATATGTTGTTTTTATTGTGAAGTTTGTGATTATTGAGCAAGTGGGGTCAAGGATGATTGTAATTAATTATGCTGAATATTTTATTAGTTAAGAAATAAAAGATGAGATAAACAACTTAAGGAGGCTATTGAATGATTTTCTACTGGCCTCTAGGTGGAATAGATTGAGGTGAGATAAAACTGACACACGGCAACATCCTCAACCACTTCTACATGTTGCAGGCGGTAACTTCCCTAATTTTGTGGTCATGTTCCCCAAGAAAGTGGAACAAGAGAAGGTGGCTCATTAAGTGAAAAACTGACCAAAAATACCTAGGCATGCATATATTTACCATCGAATTTAGCAGAAGGCTGTGGAATTATTACCTTGTGAAAATTTTGAATTTGAGAATTGTGCACAAGATATTCGATGAGGGGAAAAATAGAAGTGGTTTGGAGTGATTAAGACTGTTTTTCAGAACTAGTGCAGCTTGTTGGTCGAGTTCTTTACTGCAGAAGGGATAAGTATTGCTGCTAAATACTTCTGTGGAGTTGCAGGGGTTTTATAGCCCATACTTTCACCCAGTGCTTTCAACCAGGTGGATTAGTGGACACGTTCGGGGTTCTTAAGACAAGCAACTAAACTATCTTCAGGAATTGGTTGGGTAGAATGGGCTTCTTAGGCTGTTTGTCAGCTCTACAAGTTTCCAGTTTCCAAGTGTTATCCTATTTATATTTATGTAAGTAAAAGTTATGAAATGAAAGTAGTCAAGACTTATTTTACTTATTAAATAATTGCAATTGCAAATAGATAGTCCAAGTATTCATTTTTATTCCGAAAACTAATTGTATTTGTTTAACTGATTAAAAAGAACCTAGAATTAGATCAGATGGGTTAACGAAAAAAAAAATCCCTTAGTGTATTTTTCCACTCATCAAATGATGAAATACTCTAGTATAGAAGGTGGTTTAGAAGAATGATTTCATAGGAACGGGATGATTTGAATCTGCTTAATTTTTTGATGTTTAACTATTATTTTAACTTTTCTAGAACTCTTTTTATTTCAAAAACCTCTAAGAAGATCTCGTAGAGTCTCTATGGTAAATTTCTTTTAATACGTAGTCTTTAAACTATGTATAAGATATTACAATATTAATGGCTGCAATACAATTGTTAATTTATACTAAGCAAACCATTCTTTATTCTAATCTTTTAGTTTCCTAAAGCATAAACAATTATTCTAGATTTATTACAAGAAATAACGCAAAGTTAAATCCTAAATAGTTTCTTTTAACCCTATTTCAGTAAGTTCATAAAGGACAAACATTAGACTAAAGCTATAATACCAATGTATTATAGTATATAATTTAAGTATTTAGTAATCAAGATTATAAATAATCAGTATGAATTTATTATTTTGGGTAAAATTGTAAACCCTTTTCTTTACATAACTAAAAATAAAACAACGTTCTGCTACGGATAAGGAATAAGTGTATCCATATTTAGAAGTAAAGTAAGTCAAACGATAAAAACATATAACTTAGTTATCAACTCTATTTATGTTAAAAAGAAACAATAAAACCCTAATCTAAATGTCAAAAATGACTTAATAAGAATAAAAAATTGGGTTATTCATTTTTACAGTATCACATTAATAAATTTTCTAACCCTATCCTTTAACATATTTTCTTTATATCCATTTTACCCAACCTATTCTGTAAAAAGGATAACTTCCAGCACTTTCTTTTAAAAAAAATGAAAACATTAAACTCTAGTTATTATTTATACCAATATCAAAAAAAAATGTGAAGATAACCTTTTATTTAAAACTTAATTACCAAACTATCTTTTAAATACTAAACCCTAAATTAATCTTTTACAAAATAAGAATAGCAACAAATTTTTTTTCAACAACTTTTACCATTTTTTCGCAACATCTAAATATAGTTCCAACATAAATTCTTTTTACCAAGCATAGTGCTTTACCCAACTATTTCACAAGAGGGAAACATTTGTGAAATAGACTTTTACGCTCAAGCTGTAAGCCTTGATTCTTTCAAAATAATCTTAAACATAGATTTAACATTACAGCCACCACTTGTTTCAAACCAAATTGCCTCAACAAAGTTTGAAGCCACAAACTAGTCATAGTGGCTAAGCATACTAGGCCGAGTAAGCTTTCAAATAAAGTAAATACATTTTTAGCAATTAAATTAAAAACCCTTAAACAATAATATTGTTGTTTACCCAAACTCATTTTTTTTACAAGAGTTGTAGTTCATTGGTAAAAAACCCAGGGTTATAACTAAAAATGGCCTCACGACCTCGATAACTAAACCAAACAAAACAACAATCTTGTACATGAACCATTGGCATCACTGCAAACACTCAAATGATGAAGGGCACCCAGGGATGGGACCAAGGCTTACCGAGCCTATGAAGCTCAAACCCTTTAGCTCTAGAAAACATTTTCAACTTATTACTATGCATTACCGAGAACTTTCACTTGTCCTTCAAACAAACCACAACATATTTTTGTTAGTATATAACTTAGTATTTTTTTTACATAAAAGCAATGGAAAACGCTTGGAGGAATGGATACGACTTACTAGTGTGATTCGTTGAGCTTGAAGAATTTAGTATTGGCAAAGAACCCAAGCTGTAGATCCTGCTAGCGCCATATCAATAGGAGTGAGCATCATTTAAAATGTGATCTTGAAGAACCATGGTTCAAGTCTGAGTGACATTCATTCCAAAAAGACAAGAGAATGTCGAGGGCCTTTTGGCCACTCTCCCTTGCCAAAAATGAACAACAAATGAAGCTGAGTAGTTTTTAGGGTAAACATTAATTACAAGTGCATTGGGTTTGACACCAAAACCCTTCATCAAGCAAGCAAGCAAGCAACCACCACGTGGTTTCCACTAACCATGAAATTCTTTGGGTTTGGATATATTTTTGAACCTACCCTTTAAACCCTGCAATGTTGTAAAGTAATACCATTACTTTAGTAAATAACAAACAACTCATTTTATATAGGTTGGATTTTAGCTACAATAATACATATAATATACATTGGATATTTATTCCTAGGTTTATATTTAATGCATTGAGAATGTAATCCTAGGTTAATATATAATATTATGAATAAATTTTATGCTTGTCAACCTTGCAATGCATGTAGATATAGCTTTGTGACCATAGTTAAAATTTTAACAAGTCTTTGTTTGCTTGTTAAAGTTTAGTTAGGTTATATTTGACATGTATTCATAAACATAGATGTTTGTCAACCCTGCCATATGTGTACAATAACAATACTATTGTATGGTTAAAACAATAAACATTACATGTTGAATTTTTTTTACTAGGTTATAATTGGTATGTTATAAATATGGTAATAAGTAAACAATCCATATTTATGCATGTTAGAGTTTTGTTAGATTATATTTGATATTTATGCAATGATAATATGCTTGTTAACCTTTCCACATGTGTAAAAGAAATGCCATTACCTGGTTAACAGTAAACATATCATTCGTATGCATGGTGAAGTTCTAGATAGGATAAAGTTATTACTTTATACTTTGGTTATACCTAGGTTAGGTTTGTTTAATTTGTAATCAATAAATTTTAGAACTTAGGAAAGTTCTAGAATTTACATAGTTATAAATCACTTGGAAGGTATTAGGGATTCTAGTACAAAATTTTAAAGAAAAGCATGTTTAGATAATCATATATAATAAATCATATAATTCAATTGATTTAGAACAAATAATCATGTTTTCAACTCAAACTATTACCTAGGATGAGAAGTCTTTGCTATAGGCATAGGAACTCTTCCATGTCGAAAATCTAGACAATAAATAGAGTCTAAGGTTTTTTTTCCTAACTTACTCTTTTAGTCTTCTGAACTTTAGTTCATATCTCGTAACCTGGAAGTAGAAATTACCTGTAAATACCTGTACATGCATCGAATTTGAATTATCTTGAGAAAGTTAAGTAAGTCGTGGGAAAACCTCAAGCCCCTTCAGTAGGACAAAAGAACAACTATCAGCATCATACACTTATTGGAACATAAAGAGTTTATCTAATTTCATTAATTCCTAGCTCATTAACTTACAAGACTGAAAAATCAACATAGTTTGAATGCTATTGGTAGCAGGTGTTTATAAGTGTATAAGTATTTCTCTAATCTTTAGTTTCATTTAGTTAAAGAATACTATCTTCTAAGTTCCTCTTAATGTACTGTCCTGTAAGCTATCTATTAAATAAACTTGTGGTATTTGTTATACTAGTGTATTTAGGCTTTGTCTTTAACATCAAATGTCACAAAGAAAAGTTTTAAATTTTTGTGAATTTGTGGGATGTTACAAGTAGTGGAACCAATAATCATTGAAGATGTTCCATCCTTCGTGACTAATGAAGGAATGAATCCATCATTTGGAAATTCATTTAGTCCAGTGATCCCCATCATTGAGGACGCTAAAACACCAATTGAAACGCCGATTTATATTTATGATGAAACAATAGCTGAAACACTTGCAAAGAAACACACTAAAACGAAACTTACAAGGTCTTCTAAAGAACCACCGTATCCTAAATGATTAACCTTGAAAAGGCCGTGGAACAAACTAGCTTGAAAAATATTTATGTGAGGATTCCACTGTTACAAGCCCTACACAACGTACCCATTTATGCCAAAAGCATCAAATACCTAGTTGTGAAAAAACCAAGAAGAAAACCAAAAGAACCCCTATAGTACATGTGGTAGGACAATTATCTCAACTAATAATGGGAAAAGTCCCGTTGGCCAAATAAGTTGATCCAGGTAACCCCACTGTCACAGTATGTATTGGGAAGATTCAAATATCTAATGTTTTGGTTGACCTGGGCATGTCAATAAATGTTATGACTATTGATACATTGAAACAAACGGGACTTACTAATTTGAGGCATACCCCAACCATACTAGATATGGATGTGTTGAAGCCCCAAACTGTGTATGTGGCTGATAAGGGTGTCTAAAGGCTTACAACACACAGAGAAAACCCATCCAAATGCTTCAAACAATCCCATGCAGGTATTGTTCTATCCTCAAGCTATTTGGGATGGTAATATCCCACGGATACTTTTGTATCCTTTACTGGCTAATGGAAAACAAAGAGTTGAGAAAAGAAAAGGAAAACTTAAACCTAACTAGGAATAAGAACCTAATCTAAATCTAAACTACTTTGAAAAGGTGTTGAATAGATTACAGATTTTTCTTGAGGTGTGTGAAGAATAAGCAATTCACCATATTGACAGAAATGTAAATAAGATCAAACTCTTCTCACTGAAATTATAGTTGTTTAATAAAAATTAAATAAAAGTTAGTCCGAATTAAGTCATTCAAGATAACATGCAAGTGCTCAAGTTAGTTGAAAAACCAACTTATAAGCTATACAATTTTTAAAACTGTTGAATCATTTGCAGAAATAGATAGAGACAGTTCATAAAATAAATCTCATGGGACTTTATCAATGCATTTATAAATAACAGAGAGAAATATGGGTTAAATAAACACATTAATCAATTTACAAATGAATCACAATGTTATTTGATCATTTGGAATAAGAAAAACTGAAATTTGTCCAAGAAAATTGATAGATAAAGTAGAAGAGATAAGAAATTGCAACACTGTATTTATTCAGAATTTTCTGTAACAAATTACACAAAACATTAGAAAAACAAAAGTGTTTTTTGATCCCCTGTATTAGTCTCCCTTCCTCCCAAAATTCAAAAGTCCTCAATACATTAGAGATCAAACACTTAAATAATTCTTACAAACAATAGAATTCCCCTTAAAGGGGATCAAAACCTAAACATAGCTAATATCCCAAGAAATATGTCCACACCCTCCAAATACGTAGCAACTCCTCGATATCAGGGTACGTGGCAGATTCAATGCCAAGTTGAGAATTTCACTTATGATCTTCGATCTTGTTCTTAGCCAGCTTATGCCAAACTCAGATGAAGATATGGATTTTCCCTTCTACATCGAATGGATTTTTGATTAACTGCTTTGCATTGTGTATGCTGATGTGGTTAAGTTTCTTGATCTTCTCCTCCTCCTCATCCCTTCATTGCTCCACTTGCTCAATCATCAGTCTAGGTGGGCAAGATTTTTCAATAAGCACCATGGTAGGAAAATATAATTCAAACATGATATGGTCAACTGCATACCATCTCCTGCTGCAAATAGCCTGTACTTTCTTTATGGATTCAGCTATTGTTTCATCCAAATATTCCCAAGCTCTCAAAATAGTTCTAACTCTCTTGAACTGAAAAGTACTAAGGAGACTGATATTATCAGGTTTAGCCTTCATGTATCTTTGCTAATATGTGACCTCATCATAAGATTTTGAGGCTTGCTGTCTTTTCTCAACTAGGTATTCCAGAACAATAAACATCTTGTCAAACACCATGAGAGTTTCAAATATATCATCTAGAGTCTTAAATAAATCACATACCAAATCATGGTGTTACCTGTTAGTTCGAATGGCGAGCTCTTTAAATTATTCCTAGGAAAATTTGGAAAATGAAGATGAAGCTGCACTGGCAATTGCATCTTCATACTGCCTTTCTAACACTACAAACTTTTGAACCAAAGTGGAATTAACATCCTTTTCTCTTTGTAGCTCTTCAATGAGAGTAAAATTCTTCATTTGAAGTTCATCATACTTAGCCTCATGTTGTTTCTGGAGCTGCTCCAATGCTTCTTTCAAACTGACAATTTTTGCCTTTTGTTTATCAAACTCTCTATTTAAAGTATTAACATTGTCAAAATTAGCAACTATAAATGCTCCCAAAACAGATGCAGCATCTGTGGCATAGGCCTATGGGTCACTTCATCGCTGTGTCCATACTACCTCATTCACCAAAGACATATCCATATCACTTTGATCTCTGCCTCTCTTCTTTCCCTGCTTCACTACTAATTTATCAGCTTTACTGTACTGATGTTCTCCTAGAAATACCACAAAATCTTCAATAAATTCATCCCTGTTTTCATCAGTGGGGGGTATATTAATTCTTGTGGATATCAGAGAAGAGATTGCAGTCATAGTTTGAGAGGGTATAGCCATAGTAATATGAGAAGTGAAAGGGGAGGAAGTAACATTCTGAGCAAGAGTCACTACAAGGGTTGAAGAAATGTCATGAGCAGAAGTTTCCATATATGAAACTTGCATAACAATGGCTTTGAGTGATGATGGTTAAATTACTGGAGTTTTCTCAGACATAGGGGATGACACTGAGCTTAATGAAGGAATATGCAATGAGATTTTGAAAACTGGTGGTACAATAGATGAAGGAATGGGTATATCCTCAGAAATAGGTGTAATGGATTCGGGTAGACAAGTGGAATTTTCATAGAGCTGGGAGATAAAAGGTGTCACAGTAGAACCATCAGATAATGAAGATAAGGCCATTATTGATGAAAGAAGTATTGCAGAAAAAGATGGGGTAAACTAACAAGAAGGCTGAGGTTGAGGAGGAGGTGAAGAATATTTACCATTGTTACCATCGGTGAAATTTGGTAAACCATTACCAATTTCAACAGTAACATGCATAGGAGAAATTATTTCCTCCTCTCCCTCTGAATGAGTCAGGTCGATAGTAGTAGTTGGAATGGAAATCCTCAATTTTTTAAAAGGTTTTTCCTCAACCTGATTCTATTCAGACTGAGTCTTTTCAAACACAGTAGTTACCTGGGACGCTTCAGCTGACTGAGAGGTTGCACCTTCTTGAGTATCTAATGCCGAAGTCATTCTGATTAGTTTCTACTTGATCTACTTTGAAGATCTACAAATAGGCCTTGAACTGCTACTCCACAGATGTCTGAGGAATTTCTTCCATGGGAGATTTCCCTTTCCATAAATCCGAACTGGTTTCCATGGATGCGGTTTTAGGTGCCAGAGCCTCCTTTGTTGCAGCTTGAGCTTCCCTTTCTTCCCTATCTTTTATCACTCTTTCTAGAATGTCTAACTCCATAGACCCGTAATGTTTTATTCTGTCCCTGATTTCCTTATGGTACTGCAAGATATGACTTTTCTCTTCCTTGCTCTTAGCCCTCGCCAAGACTTCAAAAAAATTATCTACTCCCTGATAAATAAAATCGTCTAGAGTTTCCTCATGAACATAAACCATTTTAAAATGGTTATGTTTTAAGTGGAAGTCAACAATCCCCTTGGGATCATGCTGTATTTTACTTGCAAAACCAAGTTTAAACGATACTATATGGTCACTGAGCTTTGATTCCTAGGTAGAAGTGGGTATGGTTAAATATCCAAGGGTAATAGGAAACCTGGGCCAAACATTCCTCTTTGGTGCAACACATTTTTTGTAAATCCCTTCTATAACTGTTTGAAATGAGATCTCCTCTAATACCAACGTGTCTGACATGAACTTAGGAAACATGTGAGCAGTGTTGCTGCCATAAACCCTGATATAGGTGAATGACTCACCAAAACACTAGTCTCCCATAGTGGCTATGAGATCTTTTCCTTTAGGTGAGAATGCAGGAGCTTCTTTGTTGAAAATCAGGAAATACACCCGGTCGAGGAAAGTTTCACATATGCATAAAAATTGGCAATATAGCTAGTGTCCCATAGCTCGAAATAATAAATATGCACAGGGGGGTAGGTAATCCCCAACTCCATCCCATATTGGGGTAATGAAATTCGGCACATAAGATATCCACAATAAAGGCAGTAAGATAAAAGTTGGGATTTTTCTTAGCATTAGATTTCTGGAACTCTTGAATGGCACCTTTGAGTTCAAGAGACAGAATTGAAGCCCAAGGGAAAGACTCACCCGTAGTTATAACATGATGAGCAATGGGATCCCATTCCTCTTTAAAGTAAGAATAGTTTGGGAGACCATAAATCCTGCACAAAATTGTTGCGAGAAGGGAGTAAGGATCTTTAAAACACTCAATGGGATATATTTGGTCTTTCCTCTTCGAAAACTTGCATGGTTCAGTCATCTAGGACTTAAGCATTTGGTCGAAATTGAACCTAGACTTGGTAGCTTTAATAAACTCTACATCGAGGAGTTGCCTAAAAGGTTTAAGAGCATAAATTTTGACAAAGGTTTCGGAGTGGAAATTGGCTAATTGAGACCCAGCACTAGTATTAAAAGAGCAATCCTTTACATTGGCGTGGTCTATAATCCATCTAACGGCATCATTGTAGGGTAGGATGGCTGGTCTTGCAACAATCATATGTAGGACAGAATCCTTAATTCTCTAATAAACCAGTTGGTCAGTCTAGAAGCCTGAGAGGTCATTGTTATTGAAGATTGAATAAACCTAGGACCAATCCAATTGGTAAGTTTCAGTTACTTGGCTACTAGTATCAGAAAAGACGCTGAAGTTCGGGTCTTTAGTGAGCATGTCCTTCTAAAGATTTTTACACCTGGTAGTTCGGGGGTTTTTGGATTTTGCCATGTCTTATTTGAATGTTCATACCAGAAATTAAAATTGAATTATACAGGAAGTACAGTAAACGATTCAAATTGTGAGAATGCAACTTGATAACCAACCTAAAACCGTAGTGAAAATTGTCGAAATTGATTGGTAAAATATGAAAGTAAAATCTCGTAGCAAAGCAAATTACAACAATAAAAACAGTGAAAATCGTAAATAAGACTACCTTATTTATAACTCGTGTGAAATAATACATACCGTTGGATGACGATGAAAATAACGGTCAAGATCGGGTCTTGCTGGATGTGGGATCAAAAATGAAATTACCACTTTTATTAATCATTCTGCAACCCGTATTTCGCAACCTGCGGGATGCAGGGTGCGGAATCATGAAAGAGCGAAAATTTATTCAATCAGCTTCCACAGCCTGCATCTCGCAAAATGAGGGATGTGGGTTGCAGACACATGTAAAAAAATGGAAAAAAATGTGAACCCCGCAGCCCACATTCTGCAACTTACGGGATGCGGGGTGTGGATTGATTAAAGTAAACATTAAAAATCAAAAAATTCCACATTCCACATTTGCGGGATGCAGGATGCAGAAAAAAAAATGCACATATCAACTAAAGGCCTCACGCATTTTGCAACTTGTGGGATGCGGGATGCGAGATGACAAAATAGTCCCAAACAAAAACCAATCTTTCTACATATTAAAACAAAGAAAAAAAAGCTGGATTTTTTGGAGATTTGGTTGAGTTAGGGAATCCCAAGAGTAAAAATGAAAAATGTAATGAAACCCATTAAGGTCACAAAGGGTCTTACGAAGTTACCTTCATATGTGTAATTGGGCTCCTGTGTTAAAATAACATGGGATCTATTGTACCTACAACAAATGGTGAATGGCTGGAAGAACTAGTTATATCTGCAAAACAATACCCTTTCCTAATCAAACTTGTCAGTAGTTAAATGATTAACTCCCAAAAATTTTTAACATATGAATATAACCAATTAAGAATTATTAAAATTATTAATGCATTTCCATCCATGGTCATCTTGAAAAGATGCAACTCTAATTCAAATGTCATCAGAGGAAAAAGGCCATCTGAGCTCAGGCTAACATAGGCATGCAGTTTAAGATTCTACCTGGGGTTAGACCTTACTAGTTTGTGTTTTTTGACACAGGGGCCTCTGCAACCATCATTTTTTTTTGTTCTTAGAAACTAAAGAAAGATTACATCGACACAGGACCATTACCCCATATTCTAGTGATCAGTGTCATTCACAAACGTGACCTAGAAACTGAACAAGCTGGCTCGATAAGGAGACCCATTGTCTTCCATCTATATGGGAAGAAGCAACTACCATGGCTTGGGTACCACCTTCTGATAGTTACAATCCAAAATCAAGCCTATGATCATAGTGAGGCTGGCCTTGAATAGGACCCCCTCGTCCTAATGCACAATGTTCTCTTGTTTTGTGGGTTGACTGGGTTTTTATTTCAAACATGAATTACAAGACAATGCCATGGCTTGGTGTCTACATGTAGGCATCATTACTCACTGGTGCTCTGTAGATCATGAATGATTCGACCTGCGATAGGACCTCCCATCTTCCAGAGAACTAGAAGCCATCTCCCCATATTAAATGGCAAAGATGTCATTCCACTGAGAACCTATGAACCTAATGAGATGGATTGTGATGAGACCCCTCATATTGTAATCCACATGATAAGATATATGGCCAATAGTTGAATCCCAAAGAATAAGACTAACTAGGCTATTTAGATGTGCCATGGTTCTCTAATGAGACCTTAGACAAGGTGGGCCTTTTCTTTCACATCTATCATCATCAGAGTAAGGCATAAAAAATATATTAACCTAGATGATAGGGAATTCATACAAAATCCTGCAAATATGGTTATCATTTAGATGTAACAGATCTTGATATGATATTGAAAAGATAGAAACTAACAAATCTGTTTCAGTTGAGAGTACTGAATGTGGAGGAAAACTGATTGCTCATTATTGCCAAGTGTGTAGAGATTACTAAAAGTTACCAATATCAAGCAAACATTCAGAAAATAAAAAGAAAAGTAACACACCAAACCTATATACAAGGTTGAAAACTTTTCAAACAAAATATTTCTTGAGAAGAAAAACATTCACTAGGTAGGTGTCAATGACCCCTTCTAGTGTTTACAGCCGAACCGTACTAGGACCAATATTTTCTGTAAGAATGAATGGTCCTAGCCGAAGTCATTGAAAATTGGTGTACTCTTTGTTATCCTTGTGTTGTGTTAACACTCTATTAAATTTTGGGCATAAATGATACTCGCGTCCTTCGGCCCCATCGAGAAGTGTTGAGAAGGCAGCGTAGTATTCGCAGAAAGAGCTGATGGCACACATAAGATAGTGCTCATCCTTGGGGTAAGCCTTGGTGGTGAACGTCAAAAGCAGCGAGATAGTCTGTGGATCAAGGAAGCGAGCCTAAGAAGAAAGCATTGGGTGTGCTGGAGGCATTAAAGGGGAGTCATGATCGAAGGCTGAGGTTAATCAGATAGCAGATCAACGGCGTCAAACCATTCCGCATGGTGAACATGTCTGAACCAAGCCGCTTTTTCAGATTTGTGAAATAGTTTAAAGAATGGATGCATCCAACAGTGAATATTGGGACCCAAGAAGATATACGGCTGAGAACAATTTCACATCCCAAACTAGCGAGGACAAAAGCAGCAATTCTGGATTGCGAAAAGTGGTATGGGTCATTTTGAGCAACGATGTGTATGAGAACGGAGGTAGATCGGAAGTTATAGTTCATTTCGCAATCTAGAGTAGCACGGAGGGAAATAGAACCTCGCTTCACGAAGAATGGTGGGGTCCATCTAGATCGATGGTTGTAAAGGAAGTCAGTCTCGATCGACGGTTGGGCTGCACACGCGCTAGGTAAGGAAAGACGTGGCATAAATAACCTCACATATCTACGGTATACATCACGAAGAGTAAAATATATGGTACAAACCACCTGGGAAATGTACGAAGGTTATGTTGGGTGAAAAGCTATAAAGAATGCCTACACAAAGTTGCAAAGATTTGTCCTTTTTGAAACCTCGAAGCCGTCGAATATCCAACCACATCCAGAGCGCCAGACCAGATCGGCTAGGAGACTATGCTACAGAACAAGGTAAGCCTTTGATACCCCCTCAGTTTCATTTGAAAATGGATGAAATAGAAGTGGTAGGAGTGAGAGATGATGTAGAGCCTGAGGTTGTGGGTCGGAGGACAAAAGAGAGCCTATTAGATGAAAATGTTGAGATTTTTGAAACCATCCTGGTGGAGAAGCTATTGAAACCGCTAGAGGCAAATTGGAAACTCTTAAGAACTAAGGTAGAGATACCTGTGGTGTTTTTAAATCTTTCTTCCACTTCTTCTCTGTCGACCAAAACCCCCATTGCCCTGAATTTGTCGAATGGTGTGTAGATACTTTTTCTAGCACCAAAGGCGTTATTATGAATAAGTCTAAGTCTAAAAACCTTTTCCCAATTCAAACTTTTGTCATCCACAAAACCCTATATATCCCAGATGAATTCACCCATATATCCCAAGGCTACCAAGAAGAAGACATTGTATGTTGTTTTAGAGAGTCTACTGACAAAAGTAAAGAAACCTTCCTAAAGGCCTATTCTAAACCCAATGGATAACCCATCGACCTATCTTACCCTATTGACCTCAGCCAATTCAATAAAGAAACTCAGTGGTGTATATCCCTGGCAATCAGTTCCTAGGTCTAGATACCGACGCGTACGTCCCAGAGTCAGTGCTGAGTTTTTTGTTAGTCTTAAGTACTTATCTGGCCGAACCTGAATTTCCTGGACAATCCGGTCAGTATTGTTGCCTTAAATTTGATGAGTTCCTAGTCGAGAACATCTGTTCTCAGTTAGCAAACTTCCATGACACTAGAATGTTCAGATTCCAGTCCTTTTTGCTAAGGATGTTCATATCCTCTAATGAGGAGGACCTACAAGTACCAGATTTGGCAATCATTGCTGACATGGCCACGGATTACTGTAAATTCATGAACAACTTGATGGCCGAAATATATGAACTCTTCCTTTAGGAAAGGCTACCTAGGGTGTTTCCTGAGATGAGGCAAATGCTGCAACTGTCAAATAGCAAGAAGATAGGGGACGGGTTCCTCACAGAATTATGAACAACCATAAGGTTGTATGGCTTCATACATCCACCCTACGTCCTGCCATATTTTCTAACCCCTAGGGTTTTCTCCCTAGATTTAATCTGGCAGAAACTCAATGTTGAAGAAGAACACTTCTTGAACTTTAAGAAAAGTTCAAGTTGGATTTTTCCATGGGATTTAAAACCATACACACTTAGAAGCAAGGCTTCTTTTCCCCTAGTCACCAACTTGCTTAGAGGCATGGAGTTTTCCCTAGGACAAGCAATAAATTATGATCCTCAGCAGGTGATTTCCAAAAGAAGGAAAGCTCACAAATGCAGGCCCTTTGTGCACACTGAGATACCTGGACTTATAGAAGCGTCAAATTGGGACAATTTCCCTAATCCTACCCCAATGAATACTAGTGTAGGGCAGGACACTGGCTCATAGCTACTGGGGGTAGTTTCTCCCCAAAGAGAGTTGGCTACAGTAGCTGCGATAGCAGGGGGATTCTCATCACTGGTCAGCTATTCGACAAGTTCAATGAAAAGAGGGGATCCAGAGCCCATGGACACTGAAGAAATGGACACTGTGAGCATGCCTAAGAAACAGAAAGTGGAACCGGGACAACAATTGGTGTAGGTCAAAAGGGGCTAGGTGAAGGGACAGGAAAAGAAGAAGAATTTAATAAAATAACAGCAATAAGAAGAGCCCGAGGTAGCCGAATTGCAAATACAAGAGTATGTATTTGATGGATAGACTCTGAGAAAGCATGCATCCAAAGAAGAATGGCTAAGATCTTACCGAGAGAGGGATGATAAAACCTTCAAGGAGACAACAGAACTATACAGTGAAGCCTCACAGTTGCCCCACCCCAATGTGGCACTGAAAACTGTAAGGGATCATGCCACTAATACCCTTAGCTTGGCCTTGGTAATGGGGAACAAGGTGTCCGAGGTTAGTGTGAACCTCTCAAAGGTTCCCACTACTGACATCATACACCTGAACAAAGATACTGGAGATATACTAAATACCAGACTACTTAAGGCTACCGTACAGATGTCCAAGCTGGAGGAGAGTAGGGCAAAAACTTCAATTCTTTTAAGGAAGGCGAGAGTGGAGAATAAAGCACTCAAACCCCAAATCAACAAGTTGCAAAAGGAAGCTATGAAAATAAAAGGATTTTCACAGAAAGGGAGTTTGAATCAGAAATTGTTCGATGACAAAGAGAAGGATATCTAGACCTTGAAAAAGAAGTTAAAAATACCTGCCACCCAACTTGCTCAAGAGGAAGAATTGGATGACTTCGAAAGAGAAAAGGAGGCATTCAACCCTGAGCTTACTGACTGCAAGGCTAAGCTACTAAAGCTCAAATAAAAGGGGAGGCAGTGGGAAGCAGATATCCAACTTTTGAAGAATAGCGAGGCAGAATTGAAAGCTAGATTAGCAATGAAGGAAAATGAGCTTCAAAGAAGAAGTATAGAGAATATAGTTCAGTCCACATGTATGGCTGGAGAGATAGATACCAGCTCCCTCTCCAAATCAATTTCCTAGATAGGCCTAAAGGATACCGAGCTCATTAAACTGAAACAACAGCTTGAGGAAATGGAAAAGGAAAGAGTCAAAGAGGAACGAGGAAGAGAAAAGGCATAGGAGAAATGCCAAGAACTGACTTAGCAAAATGCTAAATTGAGCCAACAGGTGGTTGGAAAACTTACCTTACAAGGCGTTAGGCATCTAATCTGGCATCAAATCATCATGGAAGCTGACAAGTTCTGGCCCTACCTAGATATTATTGAAGATCAAGAAATTGCTATGAGAGAAGCCAAGAAACAAGCCTAGATAGTATCAACGGAAGTGAACAAAAGGCCCTTGGTGACCGTGGAGAATGCCATAACCTTCCTGAGTTCTTTTTCATATGGGTCCACTAGAAGATATGGTGTTCAAAACAGGGTCGATGTTGTCTCTGGAGCCAGAAAGGTAGTGGCTAAGCACAGGATGATGGAGATGGTACAGGCCAAAATAGAAGTTACTGAGCACAAAGTCCAAGAAGTCGTCAAGTTATTCAGACCACTGGTAAGCAGAGGGATCCCCTTTTTCTGGGAAGAAAAGGGTCCTTTAATGTCTCATAAGGAGTATCAGGAGTGCCTAGTGCATTTCCGATTGGACCACAACAAATTTGGAGATATGCAACAAGCGTTGTCAGGGAAGGTCGTTTTTGACAAATTGACTAGTGATTTTGAGTTATTGTTTGATTTTAAAGCCGCATACTCCGAAGTCCCCATGATTTCATACCTAGAAGCGATGGAGCTCAAAGCACAAGCATATGACATCATAGCTCCGACCCTGCCTGGTCCAGATTTATGGACAGTCATCCAACAATATGGGTCAAACAAACTCAAAGCGCCCTCATAGAAGTGACAATGATGGTATGAAGGAAATTTTCTCTGCATTGCACGCCTATCCCAACGGTCAATTTTCTTAGAGATTTGTGTAATCATCATTCTCCAGATGGGAGTATGGGGTGCTCTCGTGCCTATTTCATCCCACATTTCACATTTCATTGTCTGTCCATTTCATGCAAGTCGTAGCCAATGTTCCACCTAAGAGGCTGTTAGAGGATGTCCTTCTAATTCTAACAACTTTTGATTCTCGGATGTCATTCTGGGAAAACCAAATACTATAAATATACCTCCTGAAGAAGGAGAAGGGGTTGAAGCCATTGTAATTTTGCTGTGTGTTTTTTTCAAGAGAATTTTAATATAATTGCAAAGCCAAGGTCAGTGTTTTCATACAGGGATTCATGTGTCATTCGAACTTACAGTCTGTTATTTCCTTTCTTATGTGAATTTTTTCTAGTTTATCTCTCTCGTTTTGTTTTCTTTCATATCTGAGACTTAGGGTATAATAGCTCTAAATTCATACTTTCTATGCTCTGTCTGTTGTTTCAGATATTCACCAAATTTTTCTTCTAAAGTTGATACAGAATTCATTTTTACAATGCTCTGTGTTAATGGTCTGTTCATGTTCCTCCTTTCCACCAGACAATCATGAATCGACTGTGATCGAGTGGCTACCTTGCCCCTGTGTTGAAATTGCTTGCATTAAGTTCTGATTATTCCTTTTATATATATTGACTCCATCACCCAATGGTGTTGTGTTTTGTTTCAACCAATTTTACAAACAATTTACAGTTTCATTTGTATATATATCTGGCACTGTTAACATTTGGTGAGAAATCTCTCTAGGAAGAGCAGAAGGTCAGTTCTCTCTTCGAAAGTGGTTTTGTTGTTACCTAGGAGCGAGCCTTCTGCAACCTTTGGTTCAATTCCAGTGCTAACAAACCGGCGTCGTTGCTGGGGATGATATTGAAGATCATCCATGGGAAGAACGACAAAGATTCAGAGGAAAGAGTCTCTATGAGAAAACAGAGATTCATACATGTGAAGAAGGTTGTATCATTTTCCCTGGTGACTCCACTGAAAGATTCTAGAAGGTGACTCCACTGAGGATACCAACGATAAAAAAGAAAGAGATTTATGGGGGTGAACGAAAATTTCTGAATTTGCTAGAAGGTTGTATGTTTGTCTTGGCAACTCCACACCTGCTTCGACCAATACCATACTAGATATCCTGGCTTTTAGAAAGATCCACACAAGAGGTAACTCTGATACCAAAACTTTACTCAGTGTGGATAATCCAGAAAGAATACTTAGGAATAGGAATAAAGAGAAATTGGATTCTCCATTGTTTGATACTTTATCATCTCAATATTTGTATGGCTTAGCTGAACCCGAGTGGGGGGTTAGGGATCAAAGACTACTAACCAAATCTAAATCTAAATATGACATAAGAAAAGATGGGGTTGACCCTAATACGTTGCAATCGTATCTGCTTGATTCTTTGTGGCTAAACCTAGAAACCCCACCAAAAGATGAAGAGATAGCCCCTATCTTTCAGAACACCCAATTTCCCAACCCCCTGTCTATTCCTAACCGACCTAGCCCAATGGATGCTGCTAGATTTGACCCATTATCCCTACCTATAGTTCTACATGACCTCCCTATGAATTATGCCCAAATAATTGCACTTCATGACCGAGAGGGGAATGTCTCAGCGAGATACCATGTGGATAAGTTCGATGAGTTCATCGACCTGGAAGAGGTGGATGATGAAGATGTCAAAATGCGGCTGTTCACTCAAAGTTTGTTTGGGGAAGCCAAGAAATGGTACAAATATTTTCCACCTAGGTCTATCCGCAGCTTCCGTGGCTTTCAAACCATATTCCTAGAAAGGTGGGATGATAAAAAAATCCCATTACAGGTCTTCTCTCAATACAACAATCTCAAGAAAGGAGGTTTTGAATCAGTCTATGAGTTTTCCAGTAGATTCATGCAGGTCTTCAACTCGATACCTGTCGATATCAAACCTTCACCTGGGGAGGATAAACTTCATTACACTGATGCCTTTGACAATGATTTTTCTCTGTTATTAAGAGAAAGAAATTCAAACACCCTCCCAGCCATATTCACTGACCCCTTAGAAGTAAAGGCCAATATGATGGCATGTGGGAAAATTAAACCAAGGGCGGAGATTGACAGAAGGAAAGGTAGATAAGAGACACACCCCTCTACTTCCGCCTCTTCATCCAGTGATACAAAATTGGAAATGATGCTCAAAACTATGGAAAAGTTGATGGACAGGCTAATAGTGGAGGCCAAGCCAACAAACCAGGATCAGAATGAACCTCAGATAAGGAATCCCAAGTTTAGGAGGCAAGTCCCTTCCCCGCTCCAACCAAATAGACCAGGGGATGTGAGGAATCAGAGAAAACAAGAAGAGCAACCAATCATGCTCCCTTTCCCTGAAAACTATGTGGTCATTGAAGACGAATTTGAATCTTTTGAGGATCATATCCATCATCTCGGTGATTTGGACTCTGAGATCTACTTGACCGAAGAGGAACATGATATGTTCGCTCAGGTGGATGATAAGAAATTGACTGGGGAATTGGAGCAATATCATAAAGGGTAAATGCATGCTATAGACGATGTCAGGAAGATCAAGTTAAGGAGTAGAGACATCGCTATACATAAAAAAAGGTGGCAAATCTGCTGGCGACGCTACTATACATAAGGGAGGGTTAAACCCAGACCAACCTTCTAGTAGTCATACCAGACCCAGGAAAGGAAATGAAAAACAAAAAGGGCCGATGACACCTAGAGAAGTGGAAAAGGGTAATAATAATGCGAGAGAGTTGGATCCAGTTGCATCTGTCGAACTGGGAAAGACCCCTCCCATGTTTAATCTCCAAAATGGGATAGCTAAGCTAAAGGTATCGATTCCTTTCAATGAATTATTTGGGAATCAGGAGTACAAGGACACTATAACAACAATGATTGCAAATAAAGGAGAATCTCACCTGTATATATTAGAGCTGACCGAAGATAACCCTACTATTATTATGGGATCTAAGATTCACAGCATGGACAGTGACGAGGAGGAGGTGCCCCCCTTTTACATGAGCTTGAATGTGCATGATATGGTGTTACACAATGCTATGCTGGATTCAGGAGCATCACACAATATGATGCCAAAGGGAGTGGTGGAAAGCATGGGTTTGGAGATTACAAGACCATATAAATAATTGTATTCCTTTGATTCTAAAAGGGTGAAATGTCTAGGGCTGATCAAAGACATGGTGGTATATTTAAATAAGTTTCCATCTAAAAGTATGGTCATGGACGTCGTCATGGCCAACATTCCTCCCAAGTTTGGTATTTTTCTATCAAGATCTTGGAATTCGAAGCTGAAAGGCAGCTTGCAAATGGACATGACCTATGCAACAATTCCTGTTCAAAATGAAAGAAAAAGGTTATACAGTGAGAAGAGGTTTCCTTACGTCGTGAGCAGTCAGACTCGACCCAACTCCATCATGTTTATGCCATCGACACGGACTTGGGGTCCTCTATTTTCTTCAATGGTATATCTCCTTGCAACTGAGAAATCGTTGTGCCACAAAAAGATAAAAAAGAGGCCAGCGAGATGGAAGATGAAAGAAAGCAAATGGACGAAGGACTGTGGAAGATGTATTTTGATGGATCGGTGTTTAAATCAGGTGCTGGTGCAGGTGTGTATATATGATCCCCCATTAAGGATACCAAATATTACTCTTACAAGTTGATTTTTGAATGCTCTAACAATGTAGCAGAGTATGAGGCCTTGTTGCTGGGCCTATGTGCGCTGAAAGATTTAGGAGTGAAAAGGGTCCAAATTTTTGGGGACTCAGATCTTGTAGTAAATCAAGTGAATGATATCTCTTAGACTAAACATCCGAGAATGAGAGCCTACCAGAATGAGGTATGGGATATGTTCAAAAATTTCTTCACTGAACATATGGTCCAAGTGATTCCCAGAGATGAGAATTCAATGGCAGACTCTCTAGTGACTACAGCAAGGAAATTTGAAGCTCCTGCGGTAGGAAAAAAGAAATATAAAGTGAAGATTGTAAATAGATATTCCATGCCAGATAACACTAAGTATTGGCAATTTTTCAAAGAAGATTTGCAGATCAAAAGGTTTCTGGAAATGTCTGGTGAGTTTGTGAAAACTCACATTGATGAAAGTGGCGCTGACCCCGAAAAATTCCTAGACATTGAAGAGGAAGGGGAAGAAGCCGATGGGACGGGAAAAATAAAAGACTCCTTGGGAGGCAAGGATATAGTCCAGTTGAAAAGAAATCATATTCCTAGGGGCTTGATCCCTTTGGAATCTCTTTTTGAACAAAATGACGTAGCCAAAGATCCAAAGGTCGAGCCTGCCGTAGATGTCGTTGAAGAGGTAGATATCAGCACTGAAGGTGACCCAAAAATTATAAAATTGTCCAAGAAATTACCCGCTAAATAAAAAGAAGGGTATGTGAACCTGATGAAGAAGTACACAGATGTGTTTGCGTGGAGTTATGAAGATCTCAAAGAATATGAAACTTCCATCATACAACATACTATTCCGATTAAACCCGGAGAAAAAGCATTCAGGAAAAAACTTAGGAGGATTAATCTGAAGCTAGTACCCATTATTGAAAAATAAGTAAACATGTTTTTCGATGCAAATATAATAGTGAATCTGAGGTCTCCAAAATGGGTAGCCAATTTGGTTCTTGTCCAAAAAAAGAATGGGGAGATAAGGGTATGCATAGATTTCAGAAATTTGAACAAATTTTCTTTCAAAGATAACTACCCATTGCCGAAAATGGACCAGATCCTGCAGAGGGTAGTAGGCTCAGAGAGGATATCCACTATGGATGGTTTTTTCAGGTACAATTAGGTGAAGGTGTTTCTTGAAGACCAAGAAAAAACAACTTTCACCACACCTTGGGGTACATTCATGTATGCAAAGATGTCGTTTGGGTTAATGAATGTTGGAGCAACTTTCCAACGTGCCATGGATATTGATTTTGCAGATGAGAAAGAAAAATTTGTGGTGATATACATGGACGACATTACTGTGTACTCCTGGTGGGCTAAAGATCATATCGGGCACTTGGAAAGAGTTTTCATTAAATGCAAAAAGTATGTCATTTCCTTGAACCCTAGAAAGTCGAACTTTTCTCTGGAAGAAGGAAAGTTGTTGGGGCACATTATTTCAAAGGAAGGGATTAGGATCGATCTAGATAGGGTAAAATGCATTATGATAGTAGAGGAACCAAGGAGCAAGAAAGAAATCCAATATTTCATCGGTCAAGTCAACTTCTTGAGGAGATTCATCCCTAGCTTTGCTGAAATCCTAATGGGCATTACCTACATGCTAAGGAAAGATCATGAAATTAAGTGGATGGTAGGAGCCAAGAAGGTTTCAAAGATATAAAACAAGCCATCTCAGAAGCTCATGTACTGATCAACCTAGATTTTGAGAAGGACTTCTTAGTATTCTCTTATGCTTCAGAACACACCATAGCGGTAGTGTTGCTACAAAAGAATGATCGGGGTGAGGAACAACCTATAGCGTTCTTCAGTAAGATATTGAGAGATGGAGAATGGAAATTTAGTAAAATGGAAAAAAAAAGCCTATTCATTGGTTAAATCCTTGAAGGATTTCAAAATCTACTTCCTCCATTCCCACATAATTGCCTATGTACCTTGCAGTGTAGTGAAAAGCATACTTACACAGCCTGACCCGGAAGGAAAGAGGGATAAATGGGTTGCAATGCTCCTAGAATATGACATAGAAATCAAGCCCACAAAGTTAATCTAAGGGAAGGGTTTGGCTAGGATGATGACGGACTCCCATTGTGACTCTCTGCAGCTGAATTTTCTGGCTTGTCATTCTGGTCAGGAAGAAGTACGAGTGCCGGTGAAGCCTGATTTCTCTACATCTCCTCGGTATGCTGACATTGTTTTTGTATTACAGAATTTACAACCCCCTGCTGGGCTAAACAAAACCCGGGATAGATCCATAAAACTGAAAACTGTGAAATTTTGTATCATAGAACAATATCTCTACTGGAAAGAACCCGAAGGGATACTACTGAATTGTCTTCTTGAGGACAAAGCTCAACATATGGCAAAGGAATTTCATGAAGGAGATTCTGGAGGACACCATTTGTGGAAAGTTACCATGAACAAAATTCTGAGAGCAGGATTTTATTGGCCCACGTTGTTCTTAGATGTCTATAAGGAAATGACTAAATGCCACTAGTGTCAAATTTTTGAAGGGAAAAGGAAGGTGGTGTCTCTCCCCCTCAATCTGATATCCGTGGAAGCTCCATTCTAGTAATGGGAGTTAGATTTCATCGGCAAGATAAATCCAAACTCCTCCGGGTAGCATAAGTGGATTCTGACTGCCACTGATTATTTCACAAAGTGGATTGAGGCCACACCCACCAGGCAAGCTACAAAAGAAGTGATAATGGATTTCATAGAAAATAATATTCTGGCAAGGTTCAGCTGCCCGAGGCGGATTGTGACCGACAACGCCCCTGGATTTAAATCCAGAAAGATGATCAATTTTTTCCATAAGTACCATATAAGCCTAAATCACTCTACATCTTATTGCCCACGGGGGAATGGGTTGGCCAAATATTCTAACAAAAGCCTTGTGAGGATCATTAAGAAGTTGTTGGAGGATAACAAGAAATATTGGCACACTAAATTGAAATATGCCTTGTGGGCCGATAGAATCAGCACCAAAAGGGCCATTGGTATGTCACCATTTCAGTTAGTATATGGATCCGAAGTATTTTTTCCTACCTATTTAGGCATTCCAGTCATGAAGTTATTACGGGATCCGTTGGACGAGCCCAATCCCATTCAAAGAAGGATCAAGTAGATCATTGAGCTTAATGAAGTAAGGGACAAGGCTTATGATAAAGTCCAGATACACCAGGAGAAAATGAAGAATACCTTCAACAGGAGAGTAAAAGAAGATGTTTTCCAGGTCGATGACTTGGTGTTAAAATGGGATGCCCCTTACGAAGACAAAGGGAAGCATGAAAAATTAGACCATTTGTTGGTAGGCCCTTATCTTATTACGGTGCATAGAGCAGACAATGCCTTCATTTTACAGTATCCAGATGCGTCGTAGTATGAAGGAGGCACGGTGAATGGGAGGTTCCTGAAGCATTACTTGGAATAGATGGACTTAGGTCCATGTATCATAGTGTAAATATGTCTTATGTTTTAATCAATACGAATGGTGAATCAGAAGATTTGAATCCCGTGGAGAAGGCCCTAAGATTAGAAGAGGTAACCATTCTTTCAAAGTTTTTTTCTTTTTCTTTTAGGTAGTAAAATAATAGGAGGTTTTCAATGGATAAGGAGACTCATCTATGGGTTCTTTGATACCTCACTAGGAGGATATCATCCGTCGTGGAGCCAGTTGTTAACACTCTGTTAAATTTTGGGCATAAATGATACTCACGTCCTTCGGCCCCATTGAGAAGTGTTGAGAAGGTAGCATAGTATTCACAGAAAGAGCTAATGGTGCACACAAGATAGTGCTCAGCCTTGGGGTAAGCCTTGGTGGTGAACGTTGAAAGCAGCAAGATAGTATGTGGATCGAGGAAGCGAGGCTAAGAATAAAGCATTGGGCATGCTAGAGGCGTTAAAGGGAAGTCATGATCAAAGGCTGAGGTTGATTAGATGGAAGATCAATAGTGTCAAACCATTCCACATGACGAACATGTCCGACCCAAGCCATTTTTTCATATTTGCAAAATAGTTTAAAGAACGGATGCATCCAATGGTTGAGATTGGGACCCAACAAGATATGTGGCTGAGAACGATTTCACATCCCAAACTAGCGAGGACAAAAGCAGCAATTCTGGATTGCGAAAAGTGGTATGGGCCATTTTGATCGATGGTGTGGATGAGAACGAAGGGAGATCGACGGTTATAGTTCATTTCACAATCTAAACTAGCACAGAGGGAAACAAAACCTCACTTCATGAAAAATGGTGGGGTTTGTCTTGATTGACAGTTGTCAAGGAAGTCATTCTCGATCGACGGTTGGGTTGCACATGCACAACGTAAGGAAAGACGTGGCATAAATAACCCCACATATCTACGGTCTAGGACGTGAAGAGTAAAATATACGGTGCAAACCTCCTAGGAAATGCACGAAGGTTATGTTGGGTGAAAAACTATAAATAAGGCCCACATGAAGTTGCAAAGATTTGTCCTTTCTAAAACCTCAAAGCCATCGAATATCCAACCACATCCAGAGCGCCAGCCTGGACCAGCCAAGAGACTGTGCTACAAAACAAGGTAAGCCTTTGATACCCCCTCAATGTCATTTGAAAATGGACGAAATAGAAGTGGTAGGGGTGAGAGATGATGTAGAACTTGAGGTCGTGGGTCGGAGGACAGAAGAGAGCCTATTAGATGAAAATGTTGATATTTTTGATACCATCCTGGTGGGAGAATCTATTGAAACCACCAGAGGCAAATTGGAAAATCTTAAGAACCGAGGTAGAGATACCTACAGTGTTTTTAAATCTTTCTTCCACTTCTTCTCCATCGACCAAACCCCCCATTGCCCTGAATTTGTCGAATGGTGTGTAGATAATTTCTCTGTCACCGAAGGTGTTATTATGAATAAGTCTAAGTATAAAATCCTTTTCCCAATTCAAGCTTCTGTCATCTACAAAACCATGGATATCCTAGATGAATTCACCCATATATCCCAAGACTACTAAGAAGAAGACATTCTATGTTGTTTTAGAGAGTCTACTGACGAAAGTAAAGAAACCTTCCTGAAGGCATGTTCTAAACCCAATGGAGAACCCATCGACCTATCTTACCCTATTGACCTCAGCCAATTCAATGAAGAAAATTAGTGGTGTATATCCCTAGCCAGTAAGTTCCTAGGTGTAGATACCGACGTGTACGTCCCAGAGTCATTGCTGAGTCTTTTGTTTGTCTTAAGTACTTGTCCGGCCGAAAATGAATTGCTTAGACAATCCGGTCAGTCTTGTTGCATTGAATTTGATGAGTTCTTGGACGAGAACATCCGTTCTCAGTTAGCGAACTTCCACGACACTAGAATGTTCAGATTCCAGTCCTTTTTGTTGAGGATGTTCATAGCCTATAATGAGGAGGACCTATAAGTACCATAATTGGCAATCGCTACTGATATGGCCATGAATTATTGTAAATTCATGACCCAGTTGATGGCCAAAATATATGAACTCTTCTTTCAGGAAAGGCTACCTAGGGTGTTTCCTGAGATGAGAAAAATGCTGCAATTGTCAAATAGCAAGAAGATAGGGGACTGGTTCCTCACAGAATTTGGAATGACCATAAGGTTGTATGGCTTTGTACATCCACCCTACATCCTGCCATCTTTTATAACCCCCAAGGTTTTCTCCTTGGAGTTAATCCGGAAAAAATGCATCGTCGAAGAAGAACACTTCTTGAACTTTGAGAAAAGTTCAAGTTTGATTTTTACATGGGAACTAAAACCATAAACAGTTAGAAGCAGGGCTACTTTGCCCCTGGTCACCAACTTGCTTGGAGGCATGGATTTTTCCCCAAGACAAGCAATAAATTATGATCCCCACTAGGTGATTTCCAAAAGAAGGCAAGCTCACAAATGCTAGCCCTTTGAGCACACTGAGATACCTGGACTTAGAGAAGCGACGAATTGGGACGATTTCCCTAATCCCACCCCAATGGATACCAGTGCAGAGCAGGACACTGGCTCACAAGAACCGGGGGTAGTTTCTCCCCAAAGAGAGTTGGCTATAGTAGCTGCTATAGTAGGGAGATTCTCATCACTGGTCAGCTATTCGAAAAGTTAAATGAAAAGACGGGATCCAAATCCCATGGACACTGAAGAAATGGACACTGCCAGCATGCCCAAGAAATAGAAAGTGGAACCGAGATAGCAATTGGTGCAGGTCAAAAGGGGCCAAGCGAAGGGATAGGAAAAGAAGAAGAATTTAATAAAAGAACAACAACAGGAAGAGCCCGAGGAAGCCGAATTGCAAATACAAGAGTATGTATTTGACAGACAGACTCTGAGCAAGCATGCATCCAAAGAAGGATGGCTAATATCTTATTGAGAGGGGGCTAATAAAACCTTCAATGAGGCAGCGAAACTATACAGTGAAGCCTTGCGGTTGCCTCACCCCAATGTGGCAATGAAAATTGTAAGGGATCATGCCACTGATACCCTTAGCTTGGCATCGGCAATGGGGAACAAGGTGTCTGAGGTCAGTGTGAACCTCTCAAAGCTTCCCACTACTGACATCATACACCTGAACAAAAATACTGGAGATATACTGAATACTAGACTGCTTAAGGCTACCATATATATGTCCAAGCTACAGGAGAGCAGGGCAAAAACTTCAAATCTTTTAAGGAAGGCGAGAGTGGAGAATAAATCACTCAAAGCCCAAATCAAAAACTTGCAAAAGGAGGCTTTGCAAATAGAAGGATCTACGTAGAAAGGGAGTTTGGCTCAGAAATTGCTCAATGACAAAGAGAAGGAGATCCAGACCTTGAAAAAGAAGTTAAAAATCCCTGCTGTTAAGTCAGGAACTTGTTTCTTACCTTTTTATGTTTGATTGTCATTTTTATTCTAGTTTTCTTACTTTCTTGAGTTTATCCTTTCACTTACTGTAGAAATTTTTGGGTATTTAGTGAAATTTTTAAGTTTTTGCCTTTAGATTTATTATTGTTTTTCCTCTTTTAGTTTTTCAAGGGTTTAAAGGTCATTATGTTGAATAGTGGTCTCACAAATAAACAGCTTGAGCTTAGTTTGTCATTTAAATTTCACTCCAAATGGAAAAAAGTGTTAAAATAGCGCCAAAAGGGTTTTCAGATTATTCTTGTAGCGCAAATGCAAAAAAATAACACAGTGGCGCTACAAGAATATCGCGCATGTTGATTTTTCCGACTCTTGAGCCGATTTTTTGCATAATTTTGAATCTGAAGTGTCTAATCACGTGATTTAAGTTTTTTTGCTACGTGTTGTGCCAGTTTTCATCATGAAAACAGGTGATTTCATGTCGTGGAGGAAATTATGGTCATTATCAGTTACAATGCAGCCCATCATGACAGATAGCCTTATATATCAAGTTTGACGTGAGGACAGTTATTCCTTACCTCCATTTTGAAGCTGAAGACTTAGTGGAATGATGGTGTTTGCCTAAAAAATCAGAGGTTGCAGTTACAAAGTATAGTCAGGGTTTTCACAGTCACACAGGAAATTAGGGCTTCCTCATTTCGCCACCTGGAATCAAATTAAGCATCTGAAGACACCTGCATACTTCAATTCAGTAATCAAACAGCACGAGGAGTGGTTTAAAGCGACTGCAGTTGAACATTAAAGAGGTATTCCGTGATAAGCTATTGGTGACTGATAATTTGGGGCTTTCTCGGTGAATTCTGTTTTATCAAAATTGATTAAGCAGAACGTTAATATATGCTTTAAACAATGTTCTTCTCGAAGAGATAAGGAGATTAAAAGTGTTGGTGAGCGACTAGCTGAAAAATATAAGTTTTTATTTGAGCATGACCTTGTCAAGTTTGAAAGTGTGGTGATGTGAAGAGTTGTGCATTTTATGGTGTCTAAACTTCACAAATTGGTCTATTACCTATAAACAATGCAGTGAAGGAGCTAAACATCCTATATTACATGAAGACTTGATCTCATTAAGTGCTAAACTAACTCATTTTAGTGCTAAAAAAAAAACTACTAGGAGCAGGAAGTGAGCAGACCTAGGATTATTCTTATATCTTCTCCTCTACTATATAAATACTCTCCATCTTATCCTAGAAACCACAAGTTGGAATAAACAGTTAGCAGCTGAAAGCATCTGTGCAAATCTTCTATGTACAGAGATTACTCATAGTTGGCACTAGAAGGATTTAAGGGTTATTGTTTGGTACCGAGTATCAATACACAGGTGATCTAGTACGTTCTGGAGATGGTCAGCGGTCATCTATTTTCATGACAGACTGAATGATAGCTAAATTTCACCCACAGTCTTAGTGAAGAATATTGAACACTCTGTGACCTAAATCATTTGAGCCTGTGGTGAAACTTATCCTGCATTAGAAAACCAAAGGGAGAAGTCAAAGAAGATTGAGGAGAGTTGGTTATTGAAACCTAAGAGGCTAGAGGGGCAAAAAAGAAACTTCTAGGTCATTAACAAAATCCTACAAATACACAGAGTTACAACCTTTGAAGAAAATGGGTAAAAGTGGCAAATTAAATAGGGTTGAGCCTACTGATGTAAGCTGTATTGAGAAATTCCCAGGTTGTGTAGAACTTTTCCAACAGGCTGGGTGGCTGGATTTTTTCAAAAGAATAGATGGTTATCACACTGAAGTGTCCTATAAATTTGCACAAGGTTACAATCAGGACATGGTGGTTTTTGACACTTTAAGGTTTAGGTTGACAGTGGATTTAGTTGCAGAAGCTACAGGAATAAAGAATGAGGGTGAAATGTGGTTTAAAAAGCTGCCCTTCAAATTTAATGCCTAGAGGTATTTGCTACCTAATATTACCCCAGACTGGAGCAAGGGCATTCTGATCTAAAACTTCAGAAGTGAGTGGGTGGAACCTATTAGAATCTTGTAGAGTTATATAACATGTGAGGGCAGATATGCCTATGTTTTTAAATACCATTTTAGGTTTTCACAGCATATGGTTGGTGTATCAAAAATGAGACTTCCTTTCTTCCTATTCAAAAGTCTGCAAAAGATGTCCAGTAGAGTAAGAGTGCATCAGGATCATTCCTCCCAATCCATTTTCCACCATGGACTAATTAAATTGACCATCAGTACTGTCCTGCAGAGTGAAGGGAAAACCTAGGATTTCTTCCTCTTCTGGTCTCCTTTTCAAGTTTAACAAGAAGATCAGCAAAGTAAAAAACAGGTAGACAAAGGAGAAGTCCTAATGAGGAAATTAGGTCAGAAGGTCAAGCTTGAAGACAAGGAATATGTCAAAATTGAAGAAGCACTAGAGCCTCTGAAGAAGGACAATGAACCTCAGATGTTTTCAACTGACATTAAGGGTAAATATTCACTATTTACAGATGAGAAAGAACAGCCCATGAAACACATAACACCTGCAGAAGTTTTCAGTGAAGATAAAGCTGCTGTCATAGAAAAAGTTGTTGAACAGAAAGAAGATATTCAAGCCCAGCAAAGGAGTCCCATTACTATCCTGTCAGAAGATGAAGTTTATTTATTAGAGGAGGATAAACACATTGCCAAAACTAAAACTAGGGCTGATACATGCAAGGAGTTTTCCACTCTGGAAAACAAAACAGTGAGACCTAGGAGAAAGAATAACAGGATTGAAGTGATGGAGCTTGCTACAGTTAAGCATCAAGGAAGAAATCTGAAGATGATGGTAGAATCAGCCCCATATTGGAGGCCTAAAACCAGGCCAAGGAATAAGCTAAGGTTGAATATGAAGAAGCTGCTCAAACCTAGATTTAATACCAAAGAGGTGACTATCCTGGATGATGTTCCCTCTGATGAAAAGCCAGAAGTTAACAAGGTTATAAGTAAAAGGAGGAAGGAAACAGTTGCAAAAACTTCATCTTTTCATCCTGCAAAAGCAAAAAGTTCATTACAGTCAGTCGAAGATTCAAACCAGCCCAAGCCTAAATTTTTTGCCATATTTCTTGAATTGAGAAATGAACTTTTAGAATAGCAGCAGGAAGAAGAAACTAAAGTTCCTTATGTTGCAGATCAACAATTGAAAGATGAAGTTTTACCTAAAGAAACCGACATTCAGGAAGACCCTAATATTCCCGATATTTCCATAGATTTGTTAGAAGAAGATGCAGACATTTTCAAGAAGTTTAATATACCATGGATGCCTAGTGATATGCAAGGTGCCTCGGCAGAGAAACCCTTCAATTCAAACAAGGAAAACCTGCAAAGAGCTGTTAGACAATACAGACATCAGATGGAATATATGCAGGAAGTTAATGAACATTTTCAAGAACTGATAGCAGTGTCCAAGGAAGCCTTGAAGAGGAAGAGAATCACTGATTTGCACTGTGCAGATTTGGAGTTGACTGTTGATAGCCTACAGAAGCAAAATGAAGAGCTCACCAGAAGACTAGCAAGCATGGAAGAGGAGTAGAGGCGATCTAGGAAGAAATCCCAAGCATTAGATGGGATAGCTTTGCTAGCTGAGGCTGCAAAGGACCTGAGTTAGTTATTGAATCAGTTATTTGTTATCTTTTTTGAGAAAATTTTTAGTTAGTTAGTAGTTTACTATATTTTGAAAAGTATCATATTTTGTAAATTGTAATTCAACTTTATCTCATCGAGTGGTTTTCTTAAGGCAGTTAGGGTTTTGAACCCTAACTGATTTTTGTTGAGAAATAGTATTTAGAAGATGAAAAACACTGCATGGGAGTTCAATTTTTGGGAGAACTTCAGGAGGTCTATTGGACTTGTTTGTGAGCTAAGTATCATAACTCTTGTATGCATTTGATGACAGACTATGAAATATATGACACTTTTTACTCTTCATTATATGGTTTAGCTTCATTTTTAGTTTGTTTAACTACTGGACTGATATATTCATTGATGGTTCATGGTTTCTTTACTTGTGATGCTTGTCAGCCCTGAATGAACTTTAATATTACATTCTGATTGATATTTGTTGATTACATGATGCATCTTTGTCTTTATTTGTTGATAATTCAGTTCTTGTTTAGCTCATGAGTATAATCCCTGTTGATCACCAAATTTACAACCAAGAAAACATTCCAGAAACCCTAAAACCTAGTTTACTTTATTGAGTTTTATTTGAGATTGTGTTGGATTGTTTCTTTAGCCTTGGAAACAATTTCTGGCACAAACATCTTTGGCGCCGTTGCCGAGGATGAAGTTGAAGACATATCTTCCCTGGGATACTTATTAGTTTTACTGGTTTTAAGAGGTGAAATTAAACCAGCACGTTTTTAAGGCTATTTTTCACCAAATTTGACACAGTGGCTACTAAAGGAATTGGAACCAAGAACAGACCTACTTCACCATTGCAGTTGGGTGTGACAGACCCTCAACAGATATTAAAAATAGCAAGGAAAATCAGAAGGTCTCAATCTTTACCAACCCTTTGTGATCCTGACCAGTTGGGTGCTTCATTACATTTAGTTGAAACCTCACCTTGGATTAAGCCTACTATACCTAATAGCTCTTTTCAAGTTTTTACTAATCCTCAATCCTTTAGAAAATCCAAAGCTGCCTCCCCTGGTAAAATATCTCTTTTTCAGTTGAAATTAGGTAAAATCTCTTTTCAATCAATTTCTAGTCAAGCTTATTCATCTTCAAAACCAGTTAGTCCAAAAATGGCAGCCCAAAAACCTCCCATAGACATGATGGACCGGATGGTTGTAGCCATATATGCACCATTGGTCTTACCTCAGCCTTTAAATGCACTGCCTATAGGAGAATATCAAAAGTATTTACCTAGGTTCAATGGAGAAGGGGAAACAACAGCTGAAGAATATTGGGAAGCTTTCCTGCGTTATGCTGATAATCAAAACATTGAGGCTAAGGATGTTTGGATGAGAATGTTTGTTTAGAGCCTTGATGGAGATGTGAGGAAGTGGTTTAGAGAGTTTCCTGCCAACTCCATTACTATTATTGAAGAACTCTGTGATCTCTTCATGAGACAATGGGGTGATACCAAATACCATACCTACTACATAACTGAATTTGGAGCTCTTAGGAGGAAGAAAGATGAAACAATTGCAGATTTTTCGAAGAGGTTCAACAAGATGTACAGTAGGATTCCTGCTGAGATAAAGCCTACAGAAACATCAGCTAAACTGACATATGCAAATGATTTTGATCATGAATTCTCTTTGTTACTGAGAGAGAGGAGGCCTATCACTTTGTTGAACATGCAGGATGCAGCATTGGAGGTAGAATCCAATATACTAGCTTCAAATAGACTTAAGAAAGAAACAGCTCAGCAGCTTTATGATAAAAAGGGAAAGAAGGAAGCAACCTCAGGAGGTACCGCTTCTCATTCTGCTGAAGAGAAAATTGATGAAATGGCTAAGCTGGTAAAAATTTTAACTGCAAATTTGAACAAATTGGAGCTTGAAAAGAATTCTAGCAAGATTGCCCCAGAAGGTGAACGAAATCCAAATAATCAAAATCAGTTCAGAAGGCAATTTGTTCCCCGTTTTATGCCTATAGAACAAAGGAACAATGATATCCAGTGAGAAAGGAGAGAAAATGAGGACCAAAGAGTGCCACCACCGCTTCAGAACAATGTAGCTGATGAGGAAGAGGTTGATGAGGAGCTTCTTTTTGAAGAAACTGACCAAGATATGAATCATTTTGGAGAAGGATTGTCTGAAGGTTTTGTTACTGAAGAGGAGTTTCCGAATGCTGAAATTTATGATGCTGATATGTTCAAAACAGAAAATGATATAGGTCTGGAAAAGACTACTGTAACTGCTGCTATTTGTCAAAATAATCTCAAAAAGACTGTAAATCTGAGATCAGGTCCAAAACAGGTGGTACAAGCTCCAAAGAAGAAGGCAGTTGTCCCTACTAATCAGCCATCTGATCTTGCAGTAGAAAAGAAGCAAAGTTCAGAAAAACATAAGAAGAATACAGAAGTTGAAGAGGTGAGTAAAACTATTCAGAATTTCAGCCTGGAAAATGAATTAAGTAAGTTAAAGATCCCTGTACCTTTAACTGAATTGATAAGAAACCCCTCATATAAAGAATCATCCCTTAAGATGCTTAATCCAACAAGTAATCAACCTGCTTCTGACACAGTTAATGTGCAAGAGGAGAGTCCTAATATTTTCATTGGATCAGCCTTGGCTGAGAAGACTAAAAATGAAGCAAGAGCTTCACCTCCATTTTATATCACATTGACTGTTCATGAACAGATGATTCACAATTGTTTGCTAGATTCAGGAGCATCCCACAATTTGATGCCAAAGGCTGTTATGGAAGCTTTGGGCCTGAGTATTACTAAACCTTACCATGATCTGTATGCCTTTGATTCTCAAGCAGTGAAGTGTTTAGGAGTAATAAAAGACATGGTTGTCATCCTGGCTCAGTTGCCCATGAAAAGTGTGAAAATGGATGTTGTGGTAGCTAACATTACACCAAAGTTTGGCTTACTTCTTTCTAGGTCATGGGCAAAGAAGGTTGGAGGAACCTTACAAATGGACCTCTCATATGCTACCATTCCTGTGTTTGGTGGAGAAAATAGAAGGCTGTACAGAGAGCTTCAGTTTGCTTACATAGTGACAGATGACAAGAATCCCACCAATCATCCGCTATATGCTGTTGACAAAGACCTGGGAACTTGCATGTTACATTTTAGTGATGAAGACAATTCTGCTGGTTTGTTACAGGTGGAGAAAGAGTATCCAGTAAAACATAGCAGAGAAGAAGATCAGCTGTGGGAATTATACTTTGATGGATCTTCTTGTAAATAAGGTGTTGGTGCTGGAGTTCTTCTTATATCTCCTGGAGGTGAAATAGTAAAGTTAATGTACAAACTTGAGTTTGTTACTACAAATAACACTACTGAATATGAAGATTTACTATTGGGATTAAAAGTTGCCAAAGATTTGGGCATTCAACAAATTTCTGCATATGGCGACTCCGAATTGATTGTTCAGCAGGTGAAGAACAATTATCAAGTAAAGCAGGGTTTGATGAAGATTTATCAAAATGAGGGATGTGACATGCTTGAAAATTATTTTGTAGATTTTAATATTACTCATATCCCAAGAGATCATAATCAGACTGCTGACTCATTGGCCTTGGCTACCACACACTTTAGAATCCCCAAGACTACTCAGTTGAGATATGCTATTGAGGTGAGGTATAGACCATCTGTACCTGATAATGTAAAGCAATGGAGAGTGTTCGAAGATGATATTGAGATTAAAAAGTTCCTAGAGCTTACACATGAGTTTTGAAATTCTCTGATTGATCAAGAGGATGATGAAGAAGATGGACAGTTGGATGAGATTGCTGAAGATGAGATAGCAGGACACAAAATTATTGAATTAAAAAGTAAATTCATCCCAAAGGGTTTGGTACCTCTTGAAAGAATATTTACAAAGGATGATACACTTTCAAAACCTGTTGTTCAGTCTTCAGAAGAGAATGTGATAGACTGCAATATTGGTTCAGCAGAACATCCTAGAATGGTCAAAATTTCTAAAGCACTTACAGCTGAACAAAGAAATAGGTACATTAAGCTGTTGAAGGAGCATGTGGATATTTTTGCTTGGTCTTATGAGGAGTTGAGGACTTATGACACAGGAATCATACAGCATAAAGTCCCTTTAAAGCCCAATGTCAAACCTTTTCGTCAGAAGTTAAGAAGGATTAATCCAGCCTTATTTCCTATTATTGAAAAGGAAGTGAAGAAACTGTTGGATGCCAAGATTATAGTGCCACTCAGGTATTCTTCATGGGTGGCTAACCTGGTTCCGATTAGAAAAAAGAATGGGGAAATTAGGCTATGTGTTTCCTTCAGAAATTTAAACAGATCTTCACTAAAGGATAATTATCCTTTGCCTAAAATTGAACAAGTGTTGCAGCAAGTAGTTGGGGCACAGAGGATATCTATGATGGATGGTTTCTCAAGGTACAATCAGATTGCTATGCATCCTGATGATAAAGAGAAAACAACCTTTACAACTCCTTGGGGAACCTTCATGTATGATAAGATGCCTTTTGGCTTGATGAATGTTGGGGCCACCTTTCAGAGAGCCATGTATATTTCTTTTGTTGGAGAGAAGGATAAGTTTGTGGTAATATATTTGGATGATATTACTGTTTTCTCAGAGTCAGATGATGAACATTTGAAGCATTTGAAATAGACTTTCCTGAAGTGTAGAAAATTTGGTCTGTCCTTGAGTCCAAACAAATCACACTTTGCTGTACAAGAAGGTAAATTGCTTGGTCATTTAGTGTCTGCTGATGGTATAAGGATTGATCCAGAAAGGGTAAAGGCTATATTGAAAATAAGTTTTCCCAGGAGTAAAAAATATGTCCAATCCTTCATTGGTAAAATCAACTTTCTAGTTTGGTTTATACCCAATTTTGCTGAAACTATCAAACAAATCACAGCCATGCTGAAAAAGGATCAAGAAATCAAGTGGACTACTGAAGCCAAGAGTGCGTTTGAGAAAATTAAAGTGGCTCTTACTGAAGCTCCTGTATTGGTAAGTCTAGATTTTGCCAAAGAATTCCTTACATTCTCATTTGCATCAGAGGACACAATTGCAGCTATTTTACTTCAGAAGAATAAGGAAGGTTTGGAGCAGCCTATTGCATTCTTCAACAAAATTATCAGGGATTTGGACAAATCAGAAATTGGAGGAGTAATTTATGAATCTCATGAGTGTGCTTGTGGAGGGCACAAGTACTAGAAGACAACAACATACAAAATTTTAAGAGCTGGATATTGTTGGCCCTCCTTGTTTACAGATATTTATCAGCAGGTAAGAGCCTGCATCCCTCGTCAGAAATTTGCTGGCAAACAGAAATTGTTGTCTTTACCCCTGAAACCTATTGCAGTTAATGCTCCTTTCTAGCAATGGGGTCTGGATTTTATTGGAGAAATAAATCCAGCTTCCTCAGGGAAGCACCATTGGATTCTAACTGCAACAGACTTCTTTACCAAATGGGTGGAAGCCATCCCTACTAGGAATGCCACAGACAAGGTAATCATGGATTTCATTGAGGAAAATATCCTGAGCAGGTTTGGCTGTCCTCAAAAGTTAGTAATAGATAATGCTAAGCCCTTCAAGTATAAAGCAATGGTAGCATTTTGTGAGAAGAAAAGGTATTTTGCTGAAGCACTCAACTCCTTATTACCCCCAGGGTAATGGCTTGGCTGAATCTTCTAATAAGAACATCATTCAGAGTATTAAGAAGCTGCTCAAGCATAATAAAAGATCATGGGATTCAATGCTGAAATATGCATTGTGGGCTGATAGAATAACAGTAAAACAAGCAATTGGAACTTCTCCTTTCCAGTTAGTTTATGGTACAGATGTTGTTTTTCCTGTTCATTTAGGAATCCCAGTGATGAAGTTTCTTCAGAATTCTCAAGAGGAGCCAAATGATATGCAGAGAAGGATCTATGAGATGATAGAGTTATAGTAGAACGGGGAAAAGGTGGAAGAAAGTGCACAGTTGTACATATTGAAGATCAAAAGCAGATTTGACAGGAGCATCAAAGAAAATACTTTCTCAGTGGGTGATATGGTTCTAAGGTGGGATGCAAGGAAAGAGCAAAAGGGTAAGCATGGTAAGTTTGATAATCTATGGTTTGGTCCTTTCCTAGTGTCCAAGGTTTTAGAGAATAATACTTTTATCCTGCAGTCTTTGGAAGGTGAGGAGTTGTCTAGTCCTGTTAATGGACGATTCCTCAAGCATTTTTACAGTCTATAAGAAGATTTTCACTGTTCATTGTACATACTGGTGTGAGTGAAGCATAATAAAGAATCCATAGCCCAATGGAAATTTTCCAGATAGGTAGGTAGGGTAGCAAACAGAAGGCACTGGTCTACAGGTTCTTGAAGCCTCGCAGGGAGGACTTCATCCCGCAGCTGAAGCCAGATGTTAAGCCAGGAACTTGTTTCTTACCTTTTTATGTTTGATTGTCCTTTTTATTCTAGTTTGCTTACTTTCTTGAGTTTATCCTTTCACATACTGTAGAGATTTTTGGGTATTTAGTGAAATTTTTAAGTTTTTTCCTTTAGATTTACTATTGTTTTTCCTCTTTTAGTTTTTGAAGGGTTTAAAGGTCATTATGTTGAATAGTGGGCTCACAAATAAACATCTTGAGCTTAGTTTGTCATTTAAATTTGACTCCAAATGGAAAAAAGTGTTAAAATAGCACCAAAAGGGTTCTCAGATTATTCTTGTAGCGCAAGTGAAAAAAAAATAACACAGTGGCGCTACAAGAATATCGTGCATGTTGATTTTTTCGACTTTTGAGCCGATTTTTTGCATAATTTCAAATCTGAAGTGTCTAATCGCATGATTTAAGGTTTTTTGCTACGTGTTGTGCTAGTGTTCATCATGAAAATAGGTGATTTCATGTCGTGGAGGAAATTATGGTCATTATCAATTACAATGCAGCCCATCATGACAGATAGCCTTATAGATCGAGTTTCATGTGAGGACAGTTATTCCTTACCTCCATTTTGAAGTTGAAGACTTAGTGGAATGACGGTGTTTGCCTAAAAAATCAGAGGTTATAGTTACAAAGTATAGTCGGGGTTTTCACAGTCACACAGGAAATTAGGGCTTCTTCATTTCACCACCTGGAATCAAATTAAGCATCTCAAGACACCTACATACTTCAATTCAGCAATCAAATAGCACGAGGAGTGGTTTAAAGCGACTGCAGTTGAACATTGAAGATTTATTCCGCGATAAGCTATTGGTGACTGATAATTTGGGGCTTTCTCGGTGAATTATGTTTTATCAAAATTGATTAAGCAGAACATTGATATATGCTTTAAACAATGTTCTTCTCGAAGAGATAAGGAGATTAAAAGTGTTGGTGAGAAACTAGCTGAAAAATATCAGTTTTTATTTGAGCATGACCCTGTCAAGTTTGAAAGTGTGGTGATGTGAAGAGCTATGCATTTTATGGTGTCTAAACTTCACAAATTGGTCTATTACCTGTACACAATGCAGCGAAGGAGCTATTAAACATCCTAGATTACATGAAGACCTGATCTCATTAAGTGCTAAACTAACTCATTTTAGTGCTAAAAAAAAAAACTACTGGGAGCAGGAAGTGAGCAGACCTAGGATTATTCTTATATCTTCTCCTATGCTATATAAACACTCTCCATCTTATCCTAGAAACCACAAGTTGGTCTAAACAGTTAGCAGTTGAAAGCATCTGTGCAAAGCTTTTCTGTACAGAGATTACTCATAGTTGGCACTAGAAGGATTTAAGGATTATTTTTTGGTACCGAGTCTCAATACATAGGTGATCTAGTACGTTTTGAAGATGGTCAGCGGTCAGCTATTTTCATGACAGACTAAATGACAGCTAAATTTCACCCACAATCTTAGTGAAGAATATTGAACACTCTGTGACTTAAATCATTTGAGCATGTGGTGAAACTTATCCTGCATTAGAAAACCAAAGGGAGAAGTCAAAGAAGATTGAGGAGAGTTGGTTATTGAAACCTAAGAGGATGGAGGGGCAGAAAAGCAACTTCTAGGTCATTAACAAAACCCTAGAAATACACAGAGTTACAGCCTTTGAAGAAAATGGGTAAAAGTGGCAAAGTAAATAGGGTTGAGCCTACTGATGTAAGCTGGATTGAGAAATTCCCAGGTTGTGTAGAACTTTTCCAACAGGCTGGATGGCTGGATTTTTTCAAAAGAATAGATGGTTATAAAACTGAAGTGTCCTATAAATTTGCACAAGGGTACAATCAGGACATGGTGGTTTTTGACACTTTAAGGTTTAGGATGACAGTGGATTTAGTTGCAGAAGCTACAGGAATAAAGAATGAGGGTGAAATGTGGTTTAAAAAGTTTCCCTTCACATTTGATGCCCATAGGTATTTTCTACCTAATATTACCCCAGACTGGAGCAAGGGAATTCTGATCCAAAACTTCAGAAGTGAGTGGGTGGAACCTATTAGAATCTTGCATAGTTATATAACATGTGAGGGTAGATATGCCTATGTTTTTAAATACTATTTTAGGTTTTTACAGCATATGGTTGGTGTATCAAAAATTGAACCTTCCTTTCTTCCTATTCAAAAGTCTGCAAAAGATGTCCAGTAGAGTAATAGGGCATCAGGATCATTCCTCCCAATCCATTTTTCACCATGGACTGATTAAATTGATCATCAGTACAGTCCTGCAGAGTGAAGGGAAAACCTAGGATTTCTTCCTCTTTTGGTCTGGTTTACAAGTTAAACAAGAAGATCAACAAAGTAAAAGGAAGGTAGACAAAGGAAAAGTGCTAATGAGGAAATTAGGTCAAAAGGTCAAGCTTGAAGACAAGGAAGATGTCAAAATTGAAGAAGCACTAGAGCCTCTGAAGAAGGAGAATGAACCTCAGAGGTTTTCAACTGACATTAAGGGTAAATATTCACTATTTACAGATGAGAAAGAACAGCCCATGAAACACATAACACCTGCAGAAGTTTTCAGTGAAGATAAAGATGCTGTCATAGAAAAAGTTGCTGAACAAAAAGAAGATATTCAAGCCCAGGAAAGGAGTCCCATTACTATCCTGTCAGAAGATGAAGGTTATTTATTAGAGGAGGATAAACCCATTGCCAAAACTAAAACTAGGGCTGATACATGCAAGGAGTTTTCCACTCTGGAAAACAAAACAGTGAGACCTAGGAGAAAGAAGAACAGGATTGAAGTGATGGAGCTTGCTACAGTTAAGTATCAAGGAAGAAATCTGAAGATGATTCAGAATCAGCCCCATATTGGAGGCCTAAAACCAGGCCAAGGAATAAGCTAAGGTTGAATATGAAGAAGCTGCTCAACCCTAGATTGAATACCAAAGAGGTGAATTTCTTGGATGATGTTCCCTCTGATGAAAAGCCAGAAGTAAACAAGGTTAGCAGTAAAAGGAGGAAGGAAACAGTTGCAAAAACTTCATCTTTTCATCCTGTAAAAGCAAAAAGGTCATTACAGTCAGTGGAAGATTCAAACCAGCCTGAGCCTAAATTGTATGCCATATTTCTTGAATTGAGAAACAAACTTTTAGAATAGCAGCAGGAAGAAGAAACTGAAGTTCCTTATGTTGCAGATCAACAATTGAAAGATGAAGTTATACATAAAGAAACTGACATTCAGGAAGACCCTAATATTCCTGATATTTCCACAGATTTGTTAGAAGAAGATGCAGACATTTTCAAGAAGTTTAATATACCATGGATGCCTAGTGATATGCAAGGTGCCTCAGCAAAGAAACCCTTCGATTCAGACAGGGAAAACCTGCAAAGAGCTGTTAGACAATACAGACATCAGATGGACTATATGCAGGAAGTGAATGATGGGCTTATTTTGGAAAACAGAAGACTAAGAGAAGATTTGCAGGAAGTTAATGAACATTTTCAAGAACTGACAGCAGTGTCCAAGGAAGCCTTGAAGAGGAAGAAAACCACTGATTTGCACTATGCAGATTTGAAGTTGACTGTTGACAGCCTACAGAAGTAAAATGAAGAGCTCACCAAAATACTAGCAAGCATGGAAGAGGAGCAGAGGCGAGCTAGGAATAAATCCCAAGCATTAGATGGGATAGCTTTGCTAACTGACGTCGCAAAGGACCTTTGAGTTAGTTATTGAATCAGTTATTTTTTATCTTTTTTGAGAAACATTTTAGTTAGTTAGTAGTTTACTATATTTTGAAAAGTATCATATTTTGTAAATTGTAATTCAACTTTATCTCATCGAGTAGTTTGCTTAAGGCATTTAGGGTTTTGAACCCTAACTGATTTTTGTTGAGGAATAGTATTTAGAAGATGAAAAACATTGAATGAGGGTTCGATTTTTGGGAGAACTTCAGGAGGTCTATTGGACTTGTTTGTGAGCTAAGTATCATAACTCTTGTATGAATTTGATGACAGACTATGAAATATATGACACTTTTTACCCTTCAGTATATGTTTTAACTTCATTTTGAGTTTTTTTAACTACTGAACTGACATATTCATTGCTGGTTCGTGGTTTCTTTACTTGTGATGCTTGTCAGCCCTGAATGAACTTTAAGATTATATTCTGATTGATATTTGTTGATTATATGATGCATATTTGTCTTTATTTGTTTATAATTCAGTTCTTGTTTAGCTCATGAGTGTAGTCCATATTGATCACCAAATTTACAACCAAGAAAACATTCCAGAAACCCTAAAACCTAGTTTACTTTATTGAGTTTTATTTGAGATTGTGTTGGCTTGTTTCTTTAGCNCACCTGCCACCCAACTTGCTCAAGAAGAAGAATTGGCTGACTTCGAAAGAGAAAAAGAGGCATTGAACGTCGAGCTTACTGACTGCAAGGCTAAGCTACTGAATCTCAAAGAAAAGGGGAGGCAGTGGGAAGCATATATCTAGCTTTTGAAGAATAGCGAGGAAGAACTGAAAACCAGATTAGCAATGAAAGAAAAATGAGCTTCAAAGCAGAAGTACAGAGAATATAGTTCAGTCCATAGGTATGGCTGGAGAGATAGATACTAGCTCCCTCTTTAAAGCAATGTCCCAGATAGGCCTAAAGGATATCGAGCTCATTAAACTAAAACAACAGATTTAGGAACTAGAAAAGGAAAGAGTCAAAGAGGAACAAGGAAGAGAAAAGGAAGAGGAGAAATTCCAAGAACTAACTCAACAAAATGCTAAATTGAGCCAACAGGTGGTCGGAAAACTTCCCTTGCAAGGCGCTAGGCATCTGATCTGGGATCAAATCATCATGGAAGCTGAAAAGTTCTGGCCCTACCTAGATATTATTGAAGATCAGGAAATTGCTATGAGAGAAGCCAAGAAACAATCCCAGATAGTATCGGTAGAAGTGAACAAAAGGCCCTTGGTGACCGCAGAGAATGCCATAACCTTCTTGAGTTCTTTGTTAGATGGGTATGCTAGCAGATACGGTATTCAAAACATGGTCGTTGTTGTCTCTAGAGACAGAAAGGTAGTGGCTAATCATAGGATGATGGAGACGGTACGGGCCAAAATAGAAGTTACTGAGCATAAATTCCGAGAAGTCGTCAAGTTATTCAGACCACTAGTAAACAGAGGGATCTCCTTTTTTGGGAAGAAAAGGGTCCTTTAATGTCTCATAAGGAGTATCAGGAGTTCCTAGTGCACTGCTGATTGGACCACAGCAAAATTGGACATATGCAACAAGCATTGTCAGGGAAGGTCATTTTGGACAAATTGGCTAGTGATTTTGAGTTATTGTTTGATTTTAAAGCCGCATGCTCCAAATTCCCCAAGATTTCATACCCGGAAATGATGGAGCTCAAAGCGCAAGCATACGACATGATAGTTGTGACCCTGCTTGGTCCCGATTTATGGAGATTCACCCAACAATATAGGTCAACCAAACTCAAAGTGCACTCATAGAAGTGACAATGATGGTACACATGAAATTTTCTCTGTGTTGCACGCCCATCCCAATGGTCGATTTTCTCAAGTGCATAGTTGGTCAGGTCAATGGATTGGAAGTATGAGGAATTGTCAAAAACAAGATATTTGCGGGTGTCGAACTTGGTGATTATCTGATTCTGATGGAAGGAAATTACCTGGTTTGTGTTACACAGTCTTAACGGGAATGCTTCAACCCACCTCATGAAGTAGTCAGTAGTTGTCAAGATGTATTTGTGTTGTAATGAGGATACGAGGTTAATGGGTCTGACAAAATCCAACCCCCACTGCTGAAATGGGAATTGCACTACTATTGGTTGTAAAGGGTAGACAGGTTTCTTGACTTTCCCAGCGCACTTCTGGAAAGGCTCATATTTTCTGACAAATTCATGGGCATCTCTGAATAGGGTAGGCCAATAATATCCTGCCTTGATGATTTTGTGAGCTGTTGTATCACCTATAAAATGTCCACCTGTAGGCCCTACTTGAAATTCAAACATGAATTCATCAGTCTCATCCTTTTCCAAGCATCTAAGAAACACTCCATCATAATTCTTCGTAAGCATAACATTATCAATAAGTTGATAAGGATCTGACTTTATCCTTAATTCTCTACATTTTTTGGGATTGAGAGTTTCATGAGAAAACCCATTATGAAGAAATAAATTTGAAGTGATCATACCATTAAAATGCTGCAGTTTCAAGTGCATTCACAAAACTTGTAGGAGTAGATTATTCCTACTCCCAATCGGTTTGCTGATTTTCAAGTCGTTTGACTGGGCAGTGGGCTGACACAAACCTTGTCCTCTAACAATCTTTGCAGGTTTGATCTCCAAATCATATTCTTGAAGAGCAGTCATCCAGTGAGCTCTCTTTTCTTTCAACTCCTTTTGGATGAGGACATTGTGAATGGCTGTATATGGAATGATCACCTTAGTCCTTGACTTTAAAATATAAGGCATGTAGTGCTTTACCAATTTATATACAGTGCAGGCCTATTTGTCAACCTAGGAGTAATTAAGATCAGCTGCTTTGAATGTAGAAGTCGTGAAGGAAATGGGGATCTCAGCGTCCTCGTGATTTTTCTATGTTAGGACAGCTGCATAAGAAAAGTTAGTAGAAAACGTATACAATATAAAGTCTTTACTGAAATCTGGGGACATAAGAGCGGGTGCTTCTACTATGATTTTTTGAATCTCAGTAAGCACCTTTTTCTATTTATCGGACCACTTAAATGGTACATCCTTTTTTACCAAAAATTGCATGGGTTTATACCCAAGAATGACTGCATTTCTTTTCGAGAGTTAGGGAGGCCGATCTTGGAGATTGCGTCAACGCGTTCTGGATCAATGATCATGCCTTCCTTCAAAACTGCGGACCCCAACAACTTACCTTCTGTTACCGCAAAGATGGAATTCTTAGGATTGAGGGAAATGTTGAATTTCCTACACCTCTCAAATACCTTTCGTAGAGAAAACAAATGGTCCTGTCGCTTCTCGGGGTAAATTGTTGCATCATCTAAATAAACAGCGATAGAGCTATGGATCAAGCCTATGAAATCTATGTCCACATCTTTCTGGAACGTGGCCCCTACATTTATTAATCCAAATGGAATTCGTCTATATGCAAATGTCCCCCAAGGGGTTCGGAAGGCAGTTTTAAGTTGATCGTCGAGTGACACCAGGACCTCATTGTAGTTAGAAAAACCATCTAGTAGTGAAAACATCTTTGATACGGCTACTTTCTGTAAGATCTTCTCCATTGGAGGAATGAGACAGTTGTCTTTCTGAGAGGCCCGGTTCAGGTTCCTGAAATATACACAGAGTCTGATTTCCCCATTCTTCTTGTGAACAGGGACCAAATTAGATATCCACTGCATGTGCCTGACAGGAAATATGATCTTGGCCGAGTGTAGCTTGTCGAGTTATTTTTTAATAGAAGGCTCTAGGCTGGGGTGCATTTTCCTCAATTTCTGTTTATACAGATTTACTTTAGGCCCCATAGGAATGTTATGGTGCAAGACAGTAGTGTCGAAATTTCGGAGTTCATCATATTTCTAGGAGAAGACGTCTTTAAATTCTCTGCATAATTTAATGAAATTTCTACGTTTGTCATGGGAACAGTGAATGCTGAGATTGATACACCGATGCTCTTGCTTTGATCCCAGGTTGATAGGTGCGTAATTCAGGGTCAAGATCTGGGTCTTGCAATTGGTAGTTTGCCTAAATTTATCCTATAAATCATATAACTTTTCAAGACTTGTGACAGAATTGGGGATAATGTTGGAAGGATCATACAATGACTTCTCATGGTCAGCTGCGTCGATAGCCATACCTTCGAAGGTATTTTGGGCTGTCAGGAAGTCAAGTATTTGATGATCATGGTCAAACACTTTCTAACTTGTGACATTGTCGGGTATAGAGGGTCTGTACATCAATTTGATTGAGAAAGTTTGTGGAGACAAACCTTGGGCAGGATTAGTATTGATGCGGTATTGGCTAATAGATCTGCATCAAAGTTCTGTGATCTAGGAACATATTTAATGTTAAAATCAGAAAAGGAATTAGTCATATACCTCATCAATTTCTAATAATTTACTAAACGCGGGGATAGACAGTGTATTTGATTATGTACCTGTTTCACTATGATTTCTGAGTCTCCCACACATTCTATTGCTTTGGCTCCCATATCGATAGCTTTCTTGAGTCCTTGGATGAGAGCCTCGTACTCAGTGACATTATTGGTGCAGGTGATCGTTGTTTTGATCCCTTTCGGATCAATCTGCATGCATCCTGCGCCTGCTTCCTCCTTTGACCTGGAGCCATCAGAAAACAAGGTCCAAAATATAGGATCAATTCTGAAATTGGTATTTACATTATATACATTATGACAAACAGTACCAGAGAATGGAACAAATGTAAGATGAGTTACCTGAGAGTGTTTCTGCTCATTCTCCATGGGTGATACATCAGCAGGTAAGTCTCCAAAGAAAGTGTCAAAGGTAAAATGTTCAATTTGATTGTTAAAGAAGGAGACACATTTGTTGGAACCATCAAGATCAGTTATAGTTTGTTTCATGAATGGTTCCATGTCAACTTTGAGCTTATTGGGCTACCCGTTAAGAGGAAACCATAGGTGAGACCAATCAGTAGCAAAGTAAACTTTAAGTTTCTCTGACCAATCTCGACTAAGACACATACCATAAGTCTCTGGAATATCGGCAATCACAATATCAATTGTTTGGTGAATCTGAGGATCTGCAAATAATATGAGAAGGACATTCATCAGTCTCCCTACAACTTTAACCTTGGATCTATCGAATTGCACAATCTAAATAGGACAAGTTTCCTAGTTGGAATTGAGCTTCTTACATACGGAAAGGGGCATAACATTGGATGAAGCATCTAATTCTACCATACAGTTATGCACATTTCTGTTAAATATTTCAAAGGTAAGTAAGAAGGGAGGAGCACCTTTGCTTCCAAGCTTTGGATGGTTTGGACGGGGAGTGGAGTCAAGATTATTATTCTGAGCTTCTTGGGGTTGTTTTATAATCATGCTTTTAGGCAAGGAATCCCTTATGGAAGGGATCTTAAGAAGATCAAATAAAGAGAGGTTTTATTTGAATATATTAAGGTCCTCGTCCAAGTTGTATTCTGGCTTAGCAATGAGGGTGTCCTTCTGAATTTGAGTTTTACCTTTGCTAGGGGTCTGTGCTACAGGCGTTGATTCCTATGGAGGTGACCCTTTATACCTGGTATTGTGTGTGTGTGGGAGGTTAAAAACCGTATCAGGTTCTTCCTCTTCGTCTTCTTCTTTTGAAAACAAGCTCACCGAGCTGATCTGCTGGTCATATTCCTCTTCCTCTTGGGGAGGTTGTGAATCTTGAGTGGACTGATATTCAGAGGACTTAGGAATGTCTAGTGTCCCTACGGCTAAGGCTTTCAAGACAGAAAAAATCACTTCTAAGGTGAATCCCTCACTAGGATTTGGAGGTGGTGGATTCTGAGGAGGTTGGGTAGCCCTCCTAAAAGGTGGCCTATTGAATCCCATATTGTTTGATTGATTTTCATTGCTTGTTTTCTTGAGATCTACTATCTTGTTAGACATTCATTGGAGGATCTTATTCACTTCACTCATATTGAATGGATCTTGACTAGTAGCAGCGGGTTTAGGGGAAGTATCATTTTTCCTGCATGAGGTAGACACTTGTTCATATGCATTGTCAAAGTTGTCCTTGAGACAGAACATGTCTCTTTTGATATTTATGGCTTTAGAGAAAGCATCTTGCAAGGAATATTTATGGGCCCTTTTAACCCATATAACTAGTTGGGCCAGGAGACCCTTAATATAGTATGCTACCAGTAATTCCTCAACAGGAAGTACTGTACTCAGGATCCTATTATTTAAATATGAAAACCGATGATTGTAGCCTTTGACTCTTTCTTTACCCTTAGTATTCATGGAAGAAATCTCTATGACCAACTCCTCTGGGGTCTTGTCATCCCCAAGCTTTTGAGTGAAGAGTTCAAAAAAAACATCCCATGACAGGATAGAATTGGATTCTAAGGCAAAATACCAAGTAGAATCATTTCCCTCGAATGTGTAAGGGAACAGTTTGCAAACCACATCTTCATGTATGACATTACTAAGTCTGATGGCTTGCATGAAATATTTGATGTGGTATTCCACAAGGATTTTATCATCTGGATTAAATTTTGGAAGCCACTTCTCAGGGTTTTTAGAAAACCTGTGCTGATTTCCCAAAATAGACACGACATCCCCATCCAACCATGGCCTGTTATGCCATTCTTGAGCCATAGGAATAGATTCTGCTGAGGAGTTTGGAGATTTAGAACCTGACGATTCATCAAATGAAGATGAATAAAAGGGAGGTGATGGGGGTTGTCCTCTTGCTTGGATGTTATATCAAGGAGTTGCTGAATCCTAAAACAAAGAACCTAGATCTAGCCCAGGAGTAGATGGCTTGCTGAAAAGGTCGCGACATCTTTTAGTGTTTTGGTAACCTGGGATTGTCCTATCTTGATTACTGATTTGAGGTGAATCCTGAGTGGGATGTTCTTCAATGAATCTTCTTCTAATCTCAGCAACGTTGTGGGAATTACCCTTCAATAGTTGTTCAACTGTGATGGGCCCTAGAATTGGTGATACGAGAATGTATCTGTCTGACAGGATAGCCTATTATTGTCAAGGGGTAATTGGGACAGTGTCTGAAACTTGTGCTACTTGTTCCCTTGAGGTAGATGTGATAGCGCGACTACGAGTGATGATTGGATCTTTTGCTGGAAGAGCTATGTGAGTATTTTGTTTAGGGATGATGTGTTGGCCCTCCTTCTAGTGCTAGCTATTGAAGCCCCAAACTATGTATGTGGTTGATAAGGGTGTCTAAAGGCTTACAACACACGGAGAAAATCCAGCTAAAGGATTCAAACAACCCCACACAGGTATTGTTCTATCCTTGAGCTGTTTGGGATGGTAATTTCCCACAGATACTTTTGTAGCCTTCGCTGGCTAATGAATGAATCTGATCCATAGAGGATTTGGTATTCCAGAATGGAAAACAAAGAGTTGAGAAAGGAAAAGGAAAAGTTAAACCTAACTAACCTAACTAGGAAGAAGAACCTAATCTAAATCTAAACTACTTTGAAAAGGTGTTGAATAGATTACAGATTGTTCTTGAGGTGTGTGAAGAATAAGCAATTCACCATATTGACATAAATGTAAATAAGATGAAAATATTCTTACTCACATTACAATTGTTTAATAAAAATTAAATAAAATTAAGTTAGAATTAAGTCATTCAAGATAACCTACAAGTGCTCAAGTTAGTTGAAAAACAACTTATAAGCTATACAATTTTTAAAACTGCTGAATCATTTGCAGAAATAGATAAAGGCAATTCATAAAATAAATTTCATGGGACTTTATCAATGCATTTATAAATAAAAGAGAGAAATATGGGTTAAATAAACACATTAATCAATTTACAAATGAATCACAATGCTATTTGATCATTTGGAATAATAAAAAATGAAATTTGTCAAAGAAATTTGATAGATCAAGTACAAGACATAAGAAACTACAGCACTATATTTATTCAGAATTTTCTGTAACAAATTACACAAAACCTTAGAAAAATAGAAGTGTTTTTCGATCCCCTGTATCAGTCTCCCTTCCTCCCAAAAGTCCTCAATACATTAGAGATCATACACTTAAATAATTCTTACAAACAATAGAATTCCCCCTAAAGGGGATCAAAACCTAAACAAGGTTAATATCCCGAGAAATCTCTCCACACCCTCCAAATATGTAGCAGCTCCTCGATATTAGGGTACATGGCATATTCAATACCAATTTGAGCATTACACTTAGGATCTTCGATCTCATTCTTAGCCAGCTTATGCCAAACTCGGATGAAGATATGGATCTTCCCTTCTACATCTAAATGGATTTTTGATTAACTACTCTGCATCGTGTATGATGATGTGGTCAAGTTTCTTAATCTTCTCCTCCTCCTCATCCCTTCATTTCTCCACTTGCTCAATCATCAATCTAGGTGGACAATATTTTTCAATAAGTGCCATGGTAGGAAAAGATAATTCAAACATGATATGGTCAACTGCATACCATCTCCTGCTGAAAATAGCCTACGCTTTCTTTATGGCTTGAGCTAATGTTTCATCCAAATCTTCCCAAGATCTCAAAATAGTTCTGAATCTCTTGAACTAAAAATTAGTAAGGAGAGTGATATTATCAGGTTTATCCTTCATGTATCTCTACTAGTCTGTGACCTCATCATAACCTTTTGAGTCTTGCTGTCTTTTCTCAACGAGGTATTCCAGAACAACAAACATCTTGTCAAACACCATGTGAGTTTCAAATATATCATCTAGAGTCTTAAATAACTCACATACCAAATCATGGTGTTCCCTGTTAGGGAAAATGGTGAGCTCTTTAAATTCTTCCTGGGAAAATTTGGAAAATGAAGATGAAGCTGCACTTGCAGTTGCATCTTCATACTGCCTTTCTAACACTGCAACCCTTTGAACCAAAGTGACATAATAATCCTTTTTCTCTTTGCATATCTTCATTAAGAGTAACATTCTTCATTTTAAGTTCCTCATACTTAGCCCCATGTTGTTTCTAGAGTTTCTCCAATGCTTCTTTCAAACTCACAATTTTTGCCTTTTGGTTTATCAAACTCTCTATTTAAAGTATTGACAACATCAAAATTAGCACCTGTAAACGTTGTTAGATTTTTAACATTAATATTAGCATAACATTAGGATCTATAACTGAGAGAACAACAAGCACAGCAATCAAACACAAGAGACAATGAACACATTGTTTTTCCTCGGGGAAACCATAAATGGAGAAAACCCCGCAACTTCCTCAGAGATAGAATCAGCACCAAAATAAAACCCAAAAACAGTAAGTGATCTCCCGATAGCAGTAACCTTCTTTCTATCTAGCCCCAGTGTCTTCTTTTTCCTCAACTATGTGCTACACTTGAGTTTGTGTGAGATGTGTTCTAAATAGAGAGTTCAGCTCTCTATTTACACTAATCCTGACATGACTAAAACTCTACTAGGGGTGACCTCTCTAGGAGAGTCTAAAAACCCTAGTGCCCTATAACTGCGGGGACTTTAACCCTTAGGAAATAGGAGGGTTACCCAAAATGACTTGACATGACTTGTTTACAATATAGATCCTCCTAAGAGGACCATCGAGGCATGACATGACACAAGTACATCCTTGAATAAACATCGGGTTACAATAGATAACAAATACAAGTAAATACATTCCGAAGTTACAATTACATCAACACTCCCTATTAACTAGGAAGGTATTCTCTCGACACAATTTTTATCACTGGTCTTCTTCTATGGATCATCTCATCATATGTATCTTCAAGTCATCTTCGTCTTCAAGTCATCTTCATCTTTGGATCTAGATCATCATCACTCGATCTGGATCATCACTGGACATCGTCACTGGATCTGGATCATCACTTGATCTGGATCATCACTGGATTTGGATCATCACTTGATATGGATCATCACTGCTGGATCATCATTATTGGATCATCACAGGTGCTATCTCATGATTCTTCTCATCACAGGAAGTTCTACAGAGCCATCCCTTTTTCATGCCGGTTGTAGGCCTAGCCTCCATGTAGGTCTTCTTCAGTGCTTATATCTGACACCAAGTCAGAATGGCCTGTCCAACACTTACATCTGACCTACTCGTCAAAAAGGCATTCCTAGCACTCACATCTGATCATGTAGGAACCAATCCTACAATCACATTAGAAAGGCCCAGCACTCACATTCACCAGCATGATAGGACATAACTACTATCATCTATGAAACGGCTCAGCACTTACAACCACCAGCATGATAGGATACAACTACTATCATCTGTGGAAGGGCACAACACTCACATCCACCAGCATGGTAGGACACACCTACTACCATATGTGTAAAGGCACAACACTTACAATCACCAGCATGGTAGGACACACCTACTACCATCTGTGAAAAGGCGTAGCACTCACATCCACCAGCATGATAGGACACACCCACTATCATTTATGGAAAGGCCATCACTCACATCCACCAGCATGATAGGACAAACCTACTATCATATGTGGAAAGGCTCTACACTTACATCTAATCATGTGGGAACACATCCTTCAGTCACATCAGAATGGCTATCAGTCCCAGACTGAGGGTTCCTGGTACCTCACCAGGTAGCTCCATTCCAAGAATGGCGGTAGCCCTTATATCTGACACGAACTCGGAATGGCTAGCACTCACATTTGACATGGAAGGAACCTAATCTTTTAGCCATGACATAATGGCTCATCCCTTACATCTGACCAAGTGGGAAAACATCCCTCTATCACATCAGAATGGCCATGCACTCATATCTAATCATGTGAGAACACATCTCATAGTCATATCAGAACAATCCTCAGTCCCAGACCAAGTATTCCTAGTACCTCACCAGGAAGCTCCATTCCAAGAATGGAAATAGCCCTTATATCTGATCATGTAGGATCCAATCCTATAGTCATATTAGAATGGCTCAGCACTCATATCTATCATGGAAGGAACCAATCCTCTCACCATGACAGAATGGCTCAGCCCTTACATCTGACCATGGAAGGAACCAATCCTCTCACAATGTTAGAATGGCTATGGGTCTCGCCATTTTCCCTTGGAGGAAACCTCAATCTGGAGAACACCAAGCTTCTCCCTGAAGTACTCGAAATTCACCCTAGCCATTGGCTTCGTCAACACATCAGCTATATGTTCCTCCATTGCAACATACTGGAGCTTTATTGCTGCCCTCTACACCATATCCCTGATATAGTGATACTTGATCTCAATATGCTTCGACTTGTCATGGAACACTGGATTCTATGACAACTTCATGCAACTTTGGTTGTCACAATGTATACAAGTAGCATCCAACTGGAGATCAAATAAATTAAACAGTAGCTTCCGCAGCCATACTGCCTCACAACTAGCTGAACAAGCTGCGAAATACTCTGCTTCAGTTGTACTAAGTGCCACGCAAGATTGCTTCCTGCTAAACCAAGAGATCAAACTTGATCTTATACTGAAGCAACACCCTAAAGTGCTCTTCCTATCAATGGCATTTCCTTCCCAATATAAATCAACATAACCCTCTAGGTTAATATTCTGATTCACCTCGTACTTGAGCCCATAATCAATTGTACCCCTCAGGTACCTCAGAATATGCTTTGCAACAATCAAGTGAACATGTCTCGGATCTGTCAGGAACTGGCTCAAGGTGTTCATAGCAAAGCCAATATCTGGTTCGTGTTCGTCAGGTACATCAAGGACCCAATCATCTGACTATACATTGTAGCATCAACTATCTCTGATGAAGCATCAGTCAATAGCTTCAGGTTCGATGCCATAGGTGTGGCCATAGCCTTGCAGTCCATCATTCCAAACCTCTTTAGGATCTCTACTATATATTTCCCTTGTCCCAGGGAAATCCCATCTGCATTCTACCACACCTCCATGCCTAGAAAATATAGCATCATACCCAAGTCCTTCATTTCAAACTCGGCAGCAAGTTTCCTTTTCGTATCAGCAATCAACCCATCCATACCTGTTACAAACAAATCATCTACATACAGTAGGAGCATCACTGGGTTGCCATCTTCAACCTTGTAGTAAAGGTTGGAATATGCTTTACTCTTAGTAAAGCCTAAACTGGATAGAAAGCTATCAATTCTGCCATACCAAGTCTTGGGTGCCTATTTCAAACCATACAGGGCTTTCTTTAATATGCATACATGAGACTCTCTATCATGTGTCTCAAAACCGAGTGGTTGCTCCACGTACACTTCCTCTTCCACTACACCATTCAAGAAAGCAGTCTTGACATCCATTTGGTGTATCTTCCATTTCATCACTGCAGCCAGAACAAGTACCGATCTGATGGAAGTGTATCTCGCTATAGCTGCAAAGGTTTCTTCATAGTCTATTCCTTATTTCTGGGAGAAACCACGAGCAACAAATCTTGCCTTATATTTCTCTATACTACCATCTACAGCATGCTTGATCTTATAGATCCATTTGGAAGTTACAACTGATTTCCCTTCTGGTCTTGGGACAACATCCCAAACATCATTCTTCATTATCGACTGATACTCTTCGATCATAGCATCCTTCCATTATTTCCATTCTGCCGCTTCTTCATAATTGGAAGGTTCTTTATCAATGAAATCACATAGTAATGCTACATACCCGGAGCAGAATCTGGTCCTCTTCTTTCTCTGTGATTCTCTTCTAGATCCCCATATCTTTCCACACCTTGGATAACTTCTCGTACCCAAATAGGTTTCCTCTTGTGAGGATTATTTTCCTGAGGTGGATCTACAAGTCTTTGTGGTTCTTCAAATTCTCTATCTTCTTCTTGAGCTTCTTCATTCATGGTTGTCTCATGAATCCTGGGTGCTTCTGCTTCTTCAGATTCTTCAGTAGGTTTCTTTCTGGATTTGTTGTAAGCTATGTCTTCATCAAATGTCACATCCCTACTAATATCAATCTTCTTGAATCCTAGGAAGTATATTCTGTAAGGTTTCGATTTTTCAGAATATCCCACAAATATACCCTTCTTACCTGAAGAATCTAATTTTGTTCTCTTCTCTCTTGGAATGTGAATATACACAGGATATCCGAATATTATGAGATGGCTAACTTCTGTTCTCTTGCCGAATAATAATTCTTCGGGAGTTTTGTTCTCGAGTACTCTATGTGGAGTACGGTTCTGTACATACACCGATGTTCTGGGGGCTTCCTCCCAGAGATGCATCGGAATATCTTGATCATGAAGCATTGCTCTTGCAGCTTCCATGATAGTTCTATTCTTCCATTCTGTAACCCCATTTTGTTGTGGATTATAAGGAGTGGACAACTCCCTCTTAATCCCTCAGTATTTGCATAGCTCTTCGAATTCATTTGAAGTGAATTCTTCGCCATTGTCTGATCGAAAGGTCTTGATCTTCTTTTTAGTGTGATTCTCGATCAAGGATTTGAATTCCTTGAACTTGCTGAATACTTTGTCTTTATTCTTCATGAATTAAACCCATGTCTTCCTAGAAAAATCATCAATAAAAGAAACATAATATGCATACCCACTTAGTGAGCTTAATGACATAGGACCGCATACATCAGAGTGGATGATTTCTAAGATTCCTTTTGATTTGCTTTTGCTTCTTGGAAATGTCTTTTTTGTATTCTTTCCTTTCGCACATCCTTTACAGACCCCATCATGTTTTTCTTGGATTTTTGGAAGACCTTCAACAACTTTGCTTGCAATAGGTAGTGCTCTGTAATGCACATGTGCAAGCCTTCTATGCCAAAGTTCATTTGGCTCTACCGTGTCATGGACCAATGCTTGTTCTGGATGGCCCTTTAATTTGTACAAACCTACTTCTTATTCTCCAATCACTACTGCATCATCGATGGTCTTTCCTTTTGGCCACATGATGACTTGACCATCTATGAATGCAACCCTCATTCCTTTTGCATCTAATGCAGATATGGAGAGAAGGTTCTTCTTGAGTCCTGGCACAAACAATACTTCCATCATTTTCATAGAATTTCCAGAGTCTAGTTTATAGGAGGATTCCCCACTACCTTTTATTGGATACTGGTAGTCATCTCCTAGATTCACCTTGTGAGGTGATTCATGTTCTAACAGTTTCACAAAGGATTCCTTGAATCATGTCATATGCTTGGAAGCCCCACTATCTATAAGCCAATCAGTGCTTCCATGAATAATTTTTCCTGTAAGAGCATAAATAAAACATATTCATCTTCACTGGAAGAATCTTCACTTTCATATTTGGTTTTCTTCTTGGAAGGTTCATCATCCTCTGTAGCATGAGCATGATGTATTCTCTTGTTTCCCTTCTTCTTATGAGATTTAATCTTGTTTCTAGGACAGTCTTTTGCAAAGTGTCGTCTTTCATCACATGTATAACATCTCAATATAGATAGGTCCTTTATAATGTTATCTTTATGTTAAAAGTTCTTACCTTTGGAGTGATGAGGGTTTCTTCTGCCTTTCTTGGAGTGAACTGTGAGGGCTTGATCACTTCCCATATTCTCTTCTCGAGCTGCTATCCGAGCTTCTTCTTGAGAACATTCTTCCCATAGTCCGCTGAACTTGACTAACTTCTTTCTGGCACATATTCCTTGGATGAATGAATCCCATGACCTAGGGAGGCCCTTTAGTGTTGTCATCACAATTTCTGCATTCTCCACTTCTTCATCTATAGCTTCTAGTTGTTCTTTGATCTCGGAGACCCTTGTGAATTAATACTGGATGGTCTCAGCATTCTGGATCTTTACATTCTGTTTATGCCAGAAATTGTTTCCAGACTACAAAGAAACAAGCCAACATAAGCTCAAATATTCAATCAAACAAAACTAGGTTTTTACGGTTTTTAAAAGGTTTTCTGGTTGTGAAGTTTGGTGACAAGAGGGAATACATTCATAACCCAAATAAGAACTAAATCACAAGTAAATATAAACTAATATGCATAAAATAATAACCATGTATCCAACAGAAAATAACATTGAAGTTCATCCACAACTGGCAAGCACTACAAGCATAAAAACTATAAACCAACAATGAAATTACCAATTGAGTAGCTAAACAAGCTATAAATGAAGCAAAAAAAAGACTGAAGGATAAAATTGAGCATATATTTCATAATTAGTTCCTCAAATACACATGAGAGTCATATACTTAACTTATCAACAAGTCAGGAGACCTCCTCTAGCCAGCCGAAATTTGAACCCTTTCCCTGTACCCTTGTCCATATTTTATAATTACAAAGAATTAGTTCCATCTTCCCTTCATTAGGTCTAAATTGAAACTACCCAGCAGTTACATTAACTAACTTTCAACTAATTGACTAAAAATAGCAAAATCGGATTCCTGGTAAATATGGTGAATTTTTGAACAATAGGTGTCAAAGAAGACTCCATATCTCTCAATAAGTGACACCTGTGTAAAAAATGAGAGAGGTTTTTGTGAATGGGTCTGTGATGGACAAAAAAATCTCTTAGTTTTTAAAAATTCATCTCCAATCAATCAAAATATGCCCCACAAGATGAACACCAAAACAGGAAAATATTAAATATTTTAAAAACCCTGAAAAATAGGCTGCAAAGATTAAACTTAATATTTCAAACCTTGATAGCTGTTTCAAAACTGAGAGAGGTTTTTGTGAAAAGGTATTTTATGAACAAAAACCTCTTTTTTTTTCTAAAATTCATCTCCATAAGCTCGTGGTATGCATTCATTTTCAATAACCCAAAACAGGAAAAAACAGAGTAGAATTCTCAATAATCTTTGCATTTCATATCCTCTTTTTCATCTGAAATTTCTTCTGCAGGTACAATATTTTCAGCAACAAATGTCTTAGCTGGTGCATCATCCTGAACATGCTCGGTATCCTTATCATCTGACTGTAAATCTTTTCTTTCATTGTCATTAGGGTGTTGTTTAGATTCAAAGTCTTCATTTACATGTTCTAAAACTTCTTCTAGAATTGCTCTGCCCTACCAGTACTTGATCACTTCTAGTAATTTCATCTTCATGTGCCTGATTTTCCCACATATCTGTACCAGCAATAGACAACCTCCATGAAGATTCTCTTTCTCCACTGTTTCCACTTTGAATAACATTGGACGTAGAACACCTTTCTGGAAAAGTGTTATCTCCATCATTCCCAATCCTGTACTTGGGGTTTGAATGATCAAAGGCTGCATAATATTTTCTTGAGAACATATTTTGTTCATTCTGAAACCCAATAATGGGACTATTTTCTTGTATTCCGGTTAAAATGGCTACATCTCTCGACATATTTTCTACCATTCGCTCAAGGCCTTGCATTCTGTTTTCCAAAGAAACCATCCCTTCCCGGGATCTCCCTATCAATTCCTGCAGCATTTCCATCAAACTGTCTTGTTGTTGTTTGTATTGTGATAACTTCCTTTGAATTACATGCCAGTAATATTTATCATTTCTGTCATGATCATTGCAAGAACTACTGCTACTGGCAGAGCTGGTTCTTGGACCTCCTATATTCCATGATTGAATATCCACTGGCATATCTCTCTAATTATGATCATGCCATTCTTCCTTTTCCAACATTCTCTATCTAGGTTTTCTATACCACAAACCTCCATCTTCCATGAATTAATCTTGCAAGAAATTATCTGTAATTTCAATTCTCTTATATGTATCCCCGGATCTCTGGCCATTATCAATCAGATCTAGATTTTCAACTTCCCTTATTACAGCTGATGAGGATTGTTCTGATCCATTCAACTCGTTTGATGCCAGTCTAATGTTGCTTTATGTATCTTGAAAACTCCTATTGGAGTCTTCAATTTCTTCTTCATGTTGGGTTTGTACAGGTTGTTGTCCATGGGTCATAGCCACCTCTACTTTCTAGTTATCTGAACCCCTTGCTTTGAGATTTTGAAAGAACTCTGAGTTTAGCTTTTTGTCAAACAAGTTGGAGACTCTCTTTTTTTTTAAATTACTCACTGGCTTGTCAATTTTACTTTTACTACCTTGGAAACTCATCATATAATTAGATACTTGATATGCATTGTTCATTGCATCTTTGTTAGAAGAACTGAATTAGCTTGCAGCAGGACTCGTACTCTCAATGTCAAATTGTTTCAAATTCCGTGACATCTCTGCACTTTCATTGTCCAGAAAATCTGAAGATGGGATTTTGTGTGCAATATATGAATCAGCTTCAGGGTCTGCAATATTTTTCCAAAGATTCAATGCCCCTACCACACTATCTCTTACCAATTTCATCAGCACCTGTTAGTAATCTCACAGCCTATTTTCCTTCAAATTTGCATAGTGTTGGCAGTAAAATTTTCCTTCGAAATCTCACAGCCTGTTTATCTTCAAATTTACAAAGTCTACCCTATCACCAGTTCAGGAAATGCTTTGTGCCAAGTTTCAATAATTTGGCTTAAACACAGAACCATAAATCTCCTACGATGCTGCTCTGAGTTTTACTAACTCAAATGATGCACATTAAGATATTTTGATTAATATCTTATCATTGAAAGTTTATTGAATAAGTAAATTCAGGTCTTCCTTTGAAATTTTAACATAATAGGGCTTTATCAGAAAAAACCCCACTGTTAACCAACCTTGACAAAGGTCACGTGAGATACCTCATTTAAAGCTTGATATAGGCACTGGAAGTTGATCCCTTGACAGGTCAGGTGTTGAATTGCATGCTCCAGGTGTCTTCCACTCTCCAGCTCACCTCTAACTGTCACGCTGTGAAACCCTAATTTTTTCTTCAACTGCCAAATTCCAATTTTTTAGCAATGTGTCTCCACCCCGGTGTCCACAGGATTCGTAATATTTAGTTTGAGAACCTCTTTCCTGAAAATCTCGCCTTATTCCACTCACTACCATCATTCTCCATGAACCTCAAGGACGAAACCCCCCAAAAATTCGGACTGAAAAATGACTTTTTTGGCACTCACGACTTTCCTGTAGCACGCTAGTGTAACGTTTTCTGGCTAGCGCTACAAGAATCCCTGTTTTGTGATTTTTTAACCAAAACTCCAAACCAAGTGTTGTTTTTTGGTAAATAACTTTAAGTAATGTCTTATGATATTTCTTTAGAACCTTTTAGAAATATATGCATCCTATAAGCCCATAAAAACCCTGAAATTAATTAAATCAAGCAAAAATTAAAAAGAAAACCTGTAAAATCAACTATAAACATAAGGCTAAAATCAAAATATTTTGAAAGAAACCAAGGTCAAAACTTAAAAACAATAAGAAAAATCATATTTTTAAGACAAGCAAATGGTTCAAAAATAGAAAACAAAAACAGGCTATAACACATTCTTCAATTGATTCCTTAGAGTCATCTTCCGATTGATGTTCTTCCCTTCAAATAGTTTGGTTAGGGCATCAAACATAGATTTAGGTGTCTTGAGAGAGGACACCTGTGGGATGAGGTGATCCTTGATAGAATCAGCAATGATTCTCTTTGCCATAACCAACTCCTTCTTATGTAAGGCCTTTGCCTCATATCCCTCTGGAACTAGAACCTCCTCACTGATATAGGAGTCGAACTCATTTTTCTTCCAGGACTAGGGAGATCCTATACTTCCAAGCTCAGAAGTTATCATCTCCCTCAAGATTTTCATCAATCTTTGTATGATGAGACATCTTAACTGAGAACCTCAAATGGAAATACAAAATATTTAGATCTTACCAGGTCAAGATGTCGGATCTATATTTGGAGCTGAAAATCCTGCAGAGCTAGTTCAGGAGCAAATTAGGGTTTTTCTTTTCCAGAGTTCTGTCCAACCAATTGCTTTGAATTTTATCCCTAACTTTGATTTTAGGGAGGAGATCAATCCAGGCCTTGGCTCATTGAAAAATTCCTCTTCTGTGAAAAGCCCTAATTTTCGGCAGTAGTGTCGGGTCCAAAACTAAAAAACCTCAGAATTGGATTTTTCTTTGACAGAAGGATGCGACCTAGGGAGGACAGTTATTCCAACTTTATTTTGCTGAAAATATGTGGATAGATATCCACAAAGTAGGAATCCCTAGTTCCCATAGTTGCACAGTGTCTTCTTCTCAAGTTAGCTCTGATTCCATGTTAGATTTTTAACATTAATCTTAGCATAACATTAGGATCTTTAACTGAGAGAACAACAAGCAAAACAATCAAACACAAGAGACAATGAACACAGTGTTTTTCCTTGGGGAAACCATAAATGGAGAAAACCCTGCAACTTCCTCAGAGATAGAATTAGCACCAAAGTAAAACCCAAAAACAGTAAGTGATCTCCCAACAGTAGTAACCTTCTTTCTATCTAGCCCTAGTGTCTTCTCCTTCCTCAACTATAAGATACACTTGAGTGTGTGTGAGATGTGTTCTAAATAGAGAGTCTAGCTCTCTATTTATACTAATCTCAGCATGACTAAAACCCTACTAGGGCCGACCTCTCTAGGAGAGTCTAATAACCCTAGTGCCCTGGAACTACAGGGACTTTAACCCTAAGACAAATGGAGGGTTACCCACAATGACTTGACATGAATTGTTTACAATATAGATCCTCCCAATAGGAACATCGGGGCATGACATGACACAAGTACATCCCAGAATAAAAATCAGGTTACAATAGATAATAAATACAAATAAATACATTCCGAAGTTACAATTACATCAACAAACGTTCCTAGAACAGATGCAACATCTATGGCATATGCATGTGGGTCACTTGATCGCTGTGTTCATACTAACTCATTCACCAAAGAGATATCTACATCACTCTGATCTCTGCCTCTCTTCTTTCCCTACTTCACTACCGGTTTATCAGCTTTACTGTACCGATATTCTCCTAGAGATACCACAAAATCTTCAATAAATTCATCCCTATTTTCATCAATGGGGGGTATATTAATTCCTATGGATATCAAAGAAGAGGTTGGAGTCATAGTTTGAGAGGGTATAGCCATAGTAATATGAGAAGCGAAAGGGGAGGAAGTAACATTCTGAGAAAGAGTCACTACAGGGGCTGAAGAAATGTCATGGGCAGAAGTTTCCATAGATGAAACTTGTACAGCAGTGGCTTTGAGTGATGATGGTGAAATTGCTAGAGTTTTCTCAAATGATAGGGGATGACACTGAGCTTAATGAAGGAATATGCAATGGGATTTTGAAAACTGGTGGTACAATAGATGAAGGAATGGGCGTATCCATAGAAACAGGTGTAATGGATTTGGGTAGATGTTGGGAAAAATATGCACTATTTAATTCAACACTTAATTGTCAACCCGAGGAGGGAGCTTATGAGATGCAAACACAATATATACAGAATTGAAGGCTTCAACTAACCTAAGCTAACTAAATATGCAGATGCACTAACATGCAACTATATGATTTTAATCTACTTGCATGAATATCATGAGTTAAATGCAAGAATTTAATCTATCTATGAAAATAAGGAATTAACTAAGGACTTGAAAAGTAACTATAAATTCATATCTAATCTAATGTTATATTAATATATTCTACAAAGGTAGGAAACTGATTAATAACTGAGATTCAAACTAGTCTAATGCTATGCTAATCTATTCTATGAAATGAAATTGCAACAACTAATCTAGGAAAGTGGTCACTTGGTTCGAAAGTAATCTAATGTAATGAAAGTAAATTTAACTATTCAGAACATGCAACAAATAAACTAAACTATTCCATGAATGCATGAACTATATGCTTATGCAGGGATGCAAATTAACCATACGATTAACTATACAAGCAAATAGTAAAATTAATTACGAAAGAAAATATGAAATTAATTACTATAAAACAGGAAATTATGCTATAAGTGAAAACAGGAACTAATCTATCTATTCTATGAGTGAAGCTACTCTATATTTTCAAAAGAGAAAACTAACCAACTATCCTACTATGGTTATTGAACTTATGCAATCGTATAAAGAAAATTGAAACATTAATCTAAGGACCAAGTATAGACAAATACTTTGCGAGGAATCATAAACTAATGTAAGCAAACTAGTTTAACAAATCTAAAAAAATCAACAACTAATTTATGAATTTAAAAAGTAAACTTATATAGAACTAATCTATGATAACTTTCAAAATGAAACTAATGCTTTTAATACAAATGAACTTATTAAAATTGAATTGGAACTAGTTCCTAGTCTACTCTACCCACCGAAACACAATAGCTTGAAGAAATGAAACTAAAATTTGTATTTGTTACTTTTTTTGAAAACTTAAAATTATAATTCATGAAGCATTTTAAAACAAATCCCACACTACAAATTATATAAAAAAAATACAAATTAAGTTACAACTTGAATTACCAATTAAAAAACTATATCACAAACTATATTGCAATTTAAATATTATATATTTAATTACAATTGCAAAACACTCTAAACTATTTAAAATTTATCAACTAAAGAAATGTCCAAATTACAAGCTAAAAACTAAATTCTATAACATATAATTGAAATTATTATTAACTTTTTTAATACATAAAGTTATTCTTACTTTATAATCATATTATATTATGAACAAATAATTTGATATTATTAAAAACTACAAATTACACACTAATTCTTAAAATAAATTTCTAATAAAAAATTCACATTTTATTTCTTAACCAAATATTTCAAAGATCTTACTCTTTTAAATATAAAATTATATGCATTTTAACATGTAAGTGTTTCTTAAGAAACATATGTATGCACCCTAAATCCAAATTGAGTCAAGGTATGGATTATTTCATACATTAAATATATATCTTCACAGTATACTCTCATAAGGTTTCCGCATATAAAACCTGGAAATTATCATTTGTTAATGAAATGCCATATGAAATAAATTAAAAGGGCTTTGTATAACATATAAGTATAACAACTAATGTAAAGCATAAATACAATGCAATAATAAGCAAGAACAAAATATAGACGTAAAGATAAATTAAAACAGAAATTTCACAAAACTAGATCAGATATATGAAATGCTGAAAATTAGACTGGAAAGCAATCTGGATGAATAGTGCAAATGAAAGGATGAAAGATGAAATAAACAGAAATGCAAATGGAAGGCTGAAAGCTGAACTAAACAGAAATGTAAATGGAAGGCTGAGAGCTAAACTAAACAGAAATGCAAATAGCCGACCACATCAATTCTGAATGCATAAATCACATAAAAACATAGGAAAATTACAGTTTGTTAACAGTAAAACATTATCTACAGAAAAAATAAATATATGTACATAAAAAATAAAATAAAAAACTTATCATGCAAAAACAAAAGATAAATGTTGAATATGTACAAATGGAACCTCCAGTTGTTGAGGGGCCCTTCTCAGCAATCAGAGGTTAGTCTACGTCAATGAATTACTTCACAGAAGATTGAAACATGCATACAGAGCTGAAAATAGAGTTTTATTTAATTTGAACAAAGTTTTTTACAGACCCTATTCATCGGTGACTAGCTACCTCAACTCTCAGGAAGAGGCTGGAATATATTGCATTTTATAAGGGTGATCAGGTCGACCACCCCTCTCTAAAATTAGAGGGTCTTCAATAGTGAGAAACAACTCCATTAAACACATGAACAATTCAGAAAACTGCTAACCCAGAAAACACACATTTGGAACAAATCGGCAAAATGACCCTTCGATAACTTAGGTGGTTGCGATTTGGGAGAAACAAATTCTAGGTTTTGTAGATGGATGGACATTATAAAAACTTATTTGTCCGTTTGGCGATATATTCTCCCATGTGTATGCAAACCGAGGCACAATACGGCAATCAAGAAATATTGACTGCTAAAATCGTGGGTTTAACACTATTTTGGCAACTCCTCTAACTGCAAATAGTTCCTGAATTAGTGTTGGTTTGTCTGATGAATCTATTGATGAGTTCTCGATTTACTTTGTGGCTGAGTTTTATTTACTTTAGCACATTATTCTCCCAATCTTCCTCCTTCTCATCCTTATGATACGCGATTCCATTTTCACGGCCTGCACATAAAAAATATGTTAGTTATACAAAGAAAAACAAAATATGAAATGGCATGTGATGACAAACCATTTATTTGGAATAATTCATATATAGTTCACTCTGAGGTTTTTTTAAACAAGTCATTTTATGTTTTAGAAGGTATATATATATAATATGTCATTTTCTATTTAATAACCAACACTATATTCAAAGGAATTAAAATCATATTTCACTTTTGTTTTGATGAGTATTATATTGATTGTGTTTAATTTGTATATGAGTGGGTTTGAAAATTTATTTAAAGTTAAACAATTTCCTTAATATTTAATAATTTTATTTTCTTATTTAAATCTAAATCCATATTTAAAACTCATTTTTACTTTATGTTTTCAATGTGTACATACTGGATCAATAAGAACTGGAAGACATAGGTAAGCCAAATTAGTAAACTAAGAAGCAATCAAATATAATTCAGACCTTGGGATCGAAAGAAGGGGCTGAATGGAGTGCCAAAATGCGCACTAAATGCAATAACACATAAAAAATGATGAATTAAGCTTATTTTACATTTATAAGTTATAATTGATGAAAACATAGTAAAAGATAAACAAATTAAAGATAAATGTATCAGATTTCGGTAAATAGTCCAGGGAATTAATGTAAATAAAGCCAATATAAAACACGATTTCGAGGCCCAATAGTAGACAAGTGGCATTCTGATAGAGCTGGGACATAAAAGGTGTCACAGTATAACCATCAGATAATGAATATAAGGCCATTATTGACGAGAGAAGTATTGCACAAGAATATGGGGTAGGCTGACAAGAAGGTTGAGGTTGAGGAGGAGGTGATGAATATTTACCATTGTTACCATTGGTGAAATTCTGTAAACCATTACCAGTTTCAACAGTAACAGGCACAAGAAAAATTCTTTCCTCCTCTCCCTCTGAATGAGTCGGGTCGATAGTAGTAGTTGGAATGTAAATCCTCAATTTTTTAAAAGGTTTTTCCTCAACCTGAGTTTGTTCAAACTGAGTATTTTCAATCACAGTAGTTACCTGGACAGCTTCAATTGATTGAGAGGTTGCAACTTCTTGAGTATCCAATGTAAAATTCATTCTGCTTAGTTTCTGCTTGATCTGCTTTGAAGTCTACAAATAGGCCTTGACCTGCTACTCCACAGATGTCTAAGGAATTTCTTCCATGGGAGCTTTCCCTTTCCTAAATCTGAACTGGTTTTCATGGATGCAGTTTTGGGTACCAGATCCTCCTTTGTTGCAACTTGAGATTCCCTTTCTTCCCTATCTTTTATCACTCTTTCCAGAATGTATAACTCCATAGACCTATAATGTTTTATTTCGTCCCCGATTTCCTTCTGGTACTACAAGATATGACTTTTCTCTTCCTTGCTCTTAGCCCTCGCCAAGACTTCAGAAAAAAGTATCTACTTTAAGTGGAAGTCAACAATCCCCTTGGGATCATGCTTCCTTTTACTTGAAAAACCATGTTTAAGCGATACTATATCATCACTGATCTCTGATGCCCAAGTAGAAGTGGGTATGCTTAAATATCCAAGGGTAATAGAAAACCTCGGCCAAACTTTCTTCTTTGGTGTAGCACAATTTTTGTAAATCCCCTCTGTAACTATTTGAAATGAGATCTCATCTAAGACCAACCTATCCAACACGACCTTAGGAAACATGTGAGCAGCGTTGATTCCATAAAACCTGATATAGGTGAATGACTCACCAACATACCAGTCTCCCATAGTGGCTATGAGATCTTTTTCTTCAGGTGAGAACGCAAGAGCTTCTTTGTTGAAAATCAGGAAATACATTGACCGAGGAAATTTTCACATATGTCATAAAACCTGGAAACATAGTTAGTGTCCCATAGCTGGGAATGATAAATATGCACAGGGGGGCAGGTAATACCCAACTCCATCCCATATTGGGGTAACAAAATTCAACACAAAAGATATCCACAATAAAGGCAGTAAGATAAAAGTTGGGATTTTTCTTAGCAATAGCTTTCTGGAACTCTTGAATGGTTCCTTTGAGTTCAAGTGACATAATTGAAGCCCAAGGGAAAGACTCACCCGTAGTTATAACATGATTAGCAATGGGAGCCCATTCTGCTTTAAAGTAAGAAAAGTTGGGGAGACCATAAAGCCTGCACATCATTGTTGCAAGCAGGGAGTAAGGCTCTTTAAACCACTCAATGGGATATAGTTGGTCTTTCCTCTTGGAAAACTTGCATGGTTCAGTCATCCAGGACTTAAGCATTTGGTCGAAATTGAACCTAGAATTGGAAGCTTTAATAAACTCTGCATCGAGGAGTTTCCTAAAAGGTTTAAGAGCGTAAATTATAACAAAGGTTTCAGAGCGGATTAAACTGGATAATTGAGACCCATTACTGGTATTAAAATAGCGATCATTTACATTAGGGTGGTTTGTAATCCATCTAATGACATCATTGTAGGGTAGGATGGCTGGTCTTGCAACACTCATATGTAGGCCAGAATCCCTAATTCTCTCATAAACCAGTTGGTCACTTTGGAAGTCTGAGAGGTCATTGTTATCAAAGATTGAATAAACCCGGGACCAATCTAATTGGTAAGTTTCAGTTACTCGGCTACTAGTATCAGAAAAGACACTGAATTTTGGGTCTTTACTGAGCATGTCCTTCTAAATACTTTTACACCTAGTAGTTCGAGGGTTTTTGGATGTTGCCATGTCCTGTTTGAATTTTCGTACCAAAAATTAAAATTGAATTATACAGGAAGTACAATAAACAATTCAAATTGTGAGAAGGTGACTTGATAACCAACCTAAAACCATAGTGAAAACTGTTGAAATTGCTTGGTAAAATATGAAAGTAAAATCACGCAACAGAGAAAATTACAGCAGTAAAAACAGTGAAAATTGTAAATAAAAATACCTTAGTTATAACTCACAGGAAATAATATAGACCGTAGGATGAGGGTGAAAAGAACGGTCAAGATCGGGTCTTGCAGGATGTGGGATCAAAATGAAATTACCACTTTTATTAATCACTCCACAACCCGTATTCTGCAACTTGCAGGGTGTGGAATCACAAAGAGAGAAAATTTATTCAATCAGCTTCCGCACCCCGCATCCCAAAAAATGTGAGATGCGGGTTGTGGACACACACAAGCAAAACGGAAACAAATGTGAACCCCGCAACCCACATTCCATAACATACAAGATGCGGGGTGTGGGTTGATTAAAGTAAACATTCAAAAGCAAAAACTTCTGCATTCCACATTTGCGGGATGCAGGATGCGGAAAAAAAATAGACATATCAACTAAAGGCCTCCCGCATTCCGCAACTTGTGGGATGCAGGATGCGGGATGCAAAACAATCCCAAACAAAAACCAATCTTTCTACATATTAAAACAAATAAATGAAACCTGGATTTTTTGGAAATTTGGTTGAGTTAGGGAATCCCAAGAGTAAAAAAGAAAAATGTAATGAAACCCATTAAGGTCACAAAGGGTCTTACCAAGTTACCTTCGTATGTGTGATTTGGATCCCATGTTAAAATAACATGGGATCTATTGTATCTACAATAGGATGATAGATTTACCATTAAGCCAGAAGGAGTTTTGGACGATGTTGTAGTCTCTATTGATTCATTGGGATACCCTATAGAATTCATTGTTTTACAGTCGAAGTCACAGCTAGGGGGACACCCTTTGATCTTGGGAAGACCTTGACTAGCTACAATAGATGCATACATCATATGTAGATAGGGATCCATGAAAATTTCTGATGGAAATACCATTAAAAATCTGAATTTATATCCTCCATCTAAATCAATCCTAGACGTTGAAACTCATTTGTGGATTAATTTAGAGGAAAAAGAATATATTCAGCCTTCGTTAACAATTGGGAGAGCCTCAGACATTTAAGATAAAAACCAAAGATGATACCATCTATAATTCTATTAGCGATTACACCTTTGTCACTAAGAGAGCTTATCAGATCTTGGATAGCACACTAAGAGCACAAGCAAAGGAAGAAATCACAGAGGAAGCCTTAGTTAGTAGTACCGAATTAATTCTAGTAATTGATAATTCTAAAAGTGTTCTACTAGAAGTTAACTTAGGGAAGACACTGAAAATAAATCCTAATCTCAAAGATGAAGAACTAGAGCACCTTGTTACACTCTTGAAATAGCACAAATGATATTTGACATGGGAGTACATATATATCAGGGGTACTCCCTTAGCACTATGCACCCATCATATTTACATTAAAAATGATTCAAATCCCGTGCAACAACCCCAGCGTAGGATGAACCCTAACATGAGAAATATTGTGAAGTAGGAGATCCATAAACTTCTAGAGGCGGGATTCATTTACCCAATTTCATATACCGAGTGGGTTTCCCCACTTGTTATCATACCCAAAAAGAATGTGAAGTGGTGGGTCTGTGTGGACTACATAGAACTTAATAAAGAAACATAGAAATACCATTTTCTTCTGCCTTTTCTTAATCATGTTCTGGACACCTCGTCTTGAAAACAATTTTTCTCCTTTTTGGATGGTTTTAGTGGGTACAGTTAGATCCATATTTCCCCTGAATATCAGCATAAAACCACCTTCACCAGTCCTTGGGGAACCTTTGCATACGGGGTGCTTCCCTTTTGGTTTTACATTTCACTGGCCACGTTTCAATGGGCTAGAATTGGAATATTTTCTGAAATGGTGAATGATTGTATGGAATTCTTCATGGATGACTTCACTCCTTATGGTGACATTTTTTATGAAGCACTAGAAAACTTGGAAAATTTTCTAAAACGTTGTGAACAAACACACCTATCTCTGAGCACAAAAAAATTCCACATGATGATGAGTAAAGTTGTGGTTCTCTAGGTGAATAGGTTTTTGTTGTTACTACAAGAATTTGACATCACTATTGTTGGAAAACAAGGGAAGGAGAACGTAGTTGCATATTTTCTATCTCGGCTGACTAATAACAATGATGATACACCAGCCGAAGAATCTTTCCCTAATTAACATTTATTTGTAGTCTCATCCTTTTCCCCATGGTACCCTGACATTGCCAATTATTTGGTTGCAGGTAAACTCCCATCGCACTTGTCCAAACATGAAAAGAGGAGAATTATACAGCAAAGTCTGAGGTATTGTTGGATCAAATGCCACCTCTTTTACACAGGACCTGATTTGGAAACCAGGCGATGTGTAAGGGAGGATGAAATTGACAGTATTTTGAAGGCCTTCCATGATGAGCCTTATGGGGGGAATTTTGTTGATAAAAGGACAAGAAATAAAATATTAAGGATGGGATACTACTGGCCAACTATATTTCAAGATGCAAGAAAATATGTTGAGGCCTATGAAAACTGTTGTAGAATGGGCCATCCAAACAATAGATTAGATGAGATTCCACTCCAACCACAATTGGTGGTTGAACCCTTTGATAGATGGGCCTTAGATTTTGTAGGGGCTATCAGCCCTCCATCAAAACAAAAAGTTTACATTCTGGTTTTCACTGACTATATGACCAAGTGGGTAGAAGCTATGGCCTTGGTAAAGGCCAATGATCAGGCTGTAATAGACTTTTTATATATAGATACCTTCACCCTTTTTAGAGTACCTAAGGAAATTGTGACAGATGGAGGACCTCAGTTTGTGTCCCGAAAGCTGGAGGCCCTGTTTCAGAAGTATCGTATTCAGCACCAAGTCACCTATCCATATCATCCATAGGCCAATGGGAGAGTGGAAATCATGAACAAGTTTATCGAGTCAATCCTCATGAAAATAGTGAAGAGTCATTGTAGGGATTGGGCTGATAGGATCCCTAAAGCATTATGGTCCTCTTGTACAACGTGTTGCAACACTACAGGATTCTCCCCATACAAACTAGTGTACGGTAAGAGTTTTTTTTTTCCTATTGAATTTGAGATTAAAACTTTGAGAGCAACTACAAAGGAAAACCTGGATTGAATGGAAGCTTAGAAAAAATTGACTGAATCAACTTAATGAACTTAACGAAAACGCACCACTACTGTACATCATACAAATTTAATTCATTAGTCGTGCTCCAAATGGTAGGATAGATTTATCAAGAAGAATATGTTCTGTCAATGAGATTGGGATTTATTGTATGATTCAGAGTTTAAAAGGGACTTTAAAGGAAAGCTACGCATGAGATGTTTGGGATCTTACAAGATAGATCAGGTATTTGACAATGGAATCGTTTGACTGACCACTATTGAGAAAAATCAGACACCTTTGTTGGCAAATGGCCATCGATTATGGCTGTATCACAAACTGATCTCAAAGGATGCATTTATTTGACAGGTTGTGTCTAATCCAGACTATCGACTGGAACAGGAGCAGGGTTTTCCCCTATTTCTCAAACGTTTTTAAGAATGCTACGAATTCCACAAAATCTGTATATAAATAAAATGATTTAATTTTTGTTGTTTTCTTTTCTTTTCTTTTTATTTCTTTTTCTCTATGATTAGGTCTGTTTTTCTAAGAATTGTGAACAAGTATTTGTGAAACGTTTCAGGAAAAAAGAGGCAATTTTGATGGGCCAAACAATTGCAGAACCATGGATGATCCTTCTTCACTGATACGACTCCTTGAAAATGCATCGATAAAATTGCAGATCCTTGACAGGAAGTTTCTTTTTATTGAGCCCTGTCAATATTTTCTTGAGTGGAAATCTTGTTAAATTGCTCAACTTTTTTCCATTGCAACTGTACATTTTTTGGCTAAATATTGTTGCAACTCTGTTATTTTTGGCCAATTTTCGCTGCAACACCGCTAATTTTTTTTTTTTTTTTGGTCGATTTCCACTGCAACACCACTAATTTTTCTGCCATTTTTGTCCAAATTCTGCTTCAACACCTTTAATTTTTCCATTGTATTTGGCCAATCTCCATTGGAACACCGCTAATTTTCTCGTTGTATTTGGATAATTTTCACTGCAACACCGCTAATGTTTATGCTGTCTTTGGCCGAACTCCGTTGCAACACCGCTATTTTTTTGTGTCATTTTTGGCCATCCTCTGCTGCAAAAATGCTATTTTTTCCTTTGTTTTGACCATTCGAAGATGAAAATCAGCTATTTTTCCATCAACGTTTCTGTCGGTATTGTGATGAGAAACTTACAGAATTTTTTTTGCGTGGAGCAGATTTCCAACCGAATCTCAATATTTCTTAATGAGATATTTTACACCCTATCTGTGTGCTCGAGAAATGAATGGTGTAATGAAAATTCTCTTCTTGATTGATGATTGACGATAAATTATCCTTAATTGCGCGTGTAAAATCATCTCTTGCATGATCATTGGCACCGAAAACTCAGATCGTACCAGGGAATTAATTGCTCGAGTCACAATGATCAGGTGTGAATTGTAAGTATAATCAAGTATTTATTGATATAATAGTAATGATTATACCTTTTTGAATCCTGACAGTAATCCATAATTAGTTAATATTCCTTTCACATCGTCCCTCTTGTATTATCAAATAAATTTTCTCCTCATCTCCGAAAATCTGCAGCACATCATGTTTCCAATTTTGCCAATAATTTCAAAAAACACATATGAACCCTTGTTATTTGGTTACTGTATTGAACTAATGCAAATTGAATGATTGATTTTGTTAGTTAATATACCCATCTATAACAACCAGTAAGAAGAATAGATTAGGGGTTCTCCAATCAGGTATGAACCTAGCAATCTTGATTCTCCGTCTACAAACAGAGTGGTCTATAACATTTTTTGGGAAGCAGGCTAGATTGGTTATTTCTATAGATTGAATGGATTTCATGAGGAAAAAACACTGTAGTTTGGCTTGAACTTGAATGGAGAATACTCAGAAATAAGAGTATTGAGGATAGATGCATCAAAACAAACCATGGAAGAGGTCACAGGATTGCTTCGAACTTGATAACACTAGTTCTACAGGAAGAGGCACAATTCGAGAGCAGTTGAAGAATTTCTAGCACTAGGGGAGAAAGTGCAAAGACGGGCCAAAGGAGTGGCACTGGAAACATTTCCCATACCATGGGACCAAGGCACGACATTCGAGAAAAGGTACATTACCTGTGAGGGAAGATATAAGGCTGTTTATATTTATGATTTTGTATTATTGTCTCACATGCGCCATCAAAGACTTATCAATATTCCATTTTATCTATCAAAAAACTTGAAAAATATGGCACATTATGCTAATATTTTCAGACACCCACACTTGGCATAGAAAAATATAGCATGGGAATAGTTTGTCGAAGTTGTGATGCATTAGGCACCTGCGGGAGCACATATTATGGGTAGAAGACTCGAACAGAGCTCCTCAGATTGAGCTGGGGGGAGGGATGAAGAATCAGAAGAAGCTAAAGATGAACAAGAGGAAGATTCAGAGGGAGCTATAGCAGTAGATATCACTATGTAGGGAATAATTGGAGTAGTAGAAGAAAATGAAGAAGCAGCATAAAGAGTAGAAATAGGAGTAGCAGCAGAAGAATTAAGGGGAATCGTTGTAGAAGTAGTGATAGCAGAATTTGGAGTTGTGAACGCAGCAAAAGAAGGAGGGGTGATTGCAGAAATTAAGGAAATAAAGCCTCAGGTGGTCGAGATCGAAACCTCCTCAGAATTAAAAGGAACTATAATCGAGTAGGAGGAACCTTTAGCAGGGATTGAAGAAATATCTACCCTTCTCACACCAAACAAGAAAAGGAAAAGATCAAGTGTTGGGGGATAATCATCCAGGAGAAGGAGGAGAAATAGGGCTTCCAGGACCGCAAAAGTGGTAAGCGTTGACATTCCCATTTTTTTCGCTGCAACAGAAGAACCTGTGGGTATTTTATCGATGGATTTCACATAAGAACCTGTGGAAAAACAAGAAGAATCATCCAGAAGGGGAAGACCTAGGGCTTCTGGGATAGAAAAAGTGGTAAGTGCTTAAATTTCCATGATAGCTACTAAAACAAAAGAACCAGTGGGTAATTTTCCAATGGATGTCGCTAATACACAAAACAATGTTGGAACCAGAAGAAGAAGAATCAGGACCTCCTGGGAAGCAGAAAGGGAAATGATTGACATTCCCATTTTAACACCTAGGGAACCCAATGATGTTAGGATTATTAATCCTCCCTTGTCCAATTTTTTCATATGTCTAAATCAGGATTCATGTCTAAATCGGGAGTCCTTCCAGTCTATTTTAAGTCACTAGCACCATTGGGTCCACTTGGCCTAATTCAGGCACATGTTATAGTTACTAAATTGTGGGGAACACTAATTGAGGTCTACTATCACTAATTGCACTTGCATGCATCAGTTTAGGATCCTCCTAGATCAATCCCTACAAATTAGGAGCCATTGGGAGTGGCGATACCAACCGAGTTCAGTTGAGTTGAGTTGGTGACTAGTCAAGCTCATTTAGGAGTCAGTTGTAGTCCTCTACATTCAGTTAGCACTAGGTTTTCATGGTTGCATGCAGGAGAGGTGCATTTCTCACCTACCATATTCAGGTAGGCTTAGTTAACACTGAATTAGACACTTGAGTTGTGATTTTGAATTCTAATGAACTCTGATAATGATTTAGACAAGGTTAGTTAACCATTCAATCAAGTAGAGACTAATCATTGTAATTATTATCTAATTACTTTTAATTAATGAAATCATTCACAGTTGCAATCCATTTTTGCACTGTTTCATTCTTCAATTACTGAGTAAATTGTGTGATCTATTTTGTGAGTTGTGTCTTGATCCATAGATCTATGTGCTCAATTTAATATGGTATCAGAGCCTTAAAAGGACAAGGCACTTCTCCTACTATAGATCCATACTTGGATCAATTTTTTTTAGAACAATATCTCCTTCCAGTATTGCACCAGAAGTGGAGAATTTACCACTTTATATTCCAAGGTAAGGAATTGTTGATTAGGCTTGCTTGATCAACTATTCTAGGTGTGAAGGAAATTAAAAAAGTGCAGACTGTCGGCCTTATTTTTTCTGTTTGATTGTGTGATTTATAGGTTTATCATTCCTCTTCACTAAATTCGCTATAAGCAACTCAGTCTCCTTCACAACATTCACTACAACAACTCAGTCTTCTCCAGTACATTCTAGATGGCCCCTCCAATGGAGCTCCTCACTCCTTTCAACTATCACCAGTGGAAGGAGGACACAGAGATGCGGCTACACTCCAAAAGACTCTTCAGACTCACAATGGAGGAAGAGAAAGAGATAATTCATTATGTTGACAAAGAAAAGAATTGGAATAGGCTTGATGAAGCCTATGGATGCTTGTGCCTCTCAATCTCTTGAGATCTTCTCTTCCACATCAATGAATTGAATACTCCCAAGGAGGTTTGGGACAAGATTTTCTCCTGATTTGAAAAGCAGTATGATCTAAGGGTCTATCAACTGGAGAATGAGTTGACTCCTCTTCATCCAGCTAATTTTGAACACTCAATGACTTCTTCACAAAACTCAAGAATCTAGTGTTCTAATTGAAGTTGTGCAAGGTTGAGAAGGAGGATGATCAACTCATCCTTGCCATTCTCTCCAATATTGGTCATAGACTATTCAGTATTTGTATCAACATTTCATTCTGTGAAGCTCTATACTCCAAACTAGAAGATGCCTACTATTAACTCTTTCATTGAATCTCTCACTCAGGAGCATGAAAAGTTTATCCAAATGGGGATCATTCAATCTTCCAGAGATCAAGAACTTGTTGTTGGAGGATGTAAGGTAGCAAATGAAAAAGGGAAGCAAAAGGATGTTTCTCGTGTAGAGAAAGAGCATTCAAAGGAGCCTTCAGGTTTGAAGAGAATCTAGAATAATGGAAAAGGAAAGACACTATGTTCTTACTGTGGAAGGGGATTTCATCCAGAAAGCACCTGTATGAGAAGAACAATATATGAGATGGCTCTTCTTCTGAAGAAGCATAACATTACTGTACCTCCTAGCACAAGGAAGGATGAACAGAAGGAAGAAACTAAATAATATGAAGATACATGCCATGCATTGAAGGATAGCTTCTCCACAGCACATGCCTTCCTCATTGATTCTGGGGCTTCCAATCATATGGTTTCATCTAGAGAATCATTCTCTTCCTTGCAAATGACTCATAATTGCTCTCCAAAGTGAGTCATATTTGGTCGTGACTCAGTGGAGATTACAGATATCTCTATTGGGAACATCATAGAGAAAAGTGTTGTAAATCATGCTTCCAAGGCATATGAGTTCTGACACTTCATGCCATTTTCAGGACCAGTGCACTCTTAGCAGCCACTTACCAGGGAAGGTAAAAAAATTTCATATACATATGCTGTAGTTTCCACTAGTATTGGAGATCCAGTTGTATCAGTTTATGATATTGATATTCAGGGTGATTCATATCTAGATCCAATCCCTTCTATCAAACTGGAAGCTAGGAAGATGACTGGAAATCAATCTGACACTCAGAAGGGAAAGACCCTTGCAGTATGTCATGCAATCTTAAATCCTTCAAAGAGATGCAATAGAATCCCTGTAATATGCCACATGGAAAGGGTTCAGTATCACTACATTCAGAAGAATAGAGATGATCATACACCTATTCATTCAGCAAGAGACAAAGGTTACATTCCTCCTTCCTTCCATCATCATTTTGGGAGAAGATACAGAAGTATAAATGCTAGTCCCCATGATACCTGTGCACAGAACAACATGCATAATACTTCTCTACATCATAGATATTGCAGCAACACATTTTCAAGTTTTTCAAACTTGAAAAACTTGAATCCTGATTCTATCTGCTTAGTTAGAGGGGGGGATTTTTTCCCATATGGTTTTTACCCTAGCTCCTTGTATTGAGCAGTTACTTTAATTTACTTGATGTAATGGGTGAAATATGGTCTTAGTTACCAGGGCCCACAAATTTTCCAAGTTAGCATTCATGGCGGGTGTTAGGATTATTACCCCTTCCTTGTCCAATTTGGTTATATGTCTAAATCAGGAGTCATCTCTGAATAGGGATTCCTTCCAGTCTATTTTTTGTCACTAGCACCATTGGGTCCACTTGACCTAATTGGGGCACATGTTCCAGTTAATAAAGTGTGGGGAACACTAATTGAGGCCTATTTCCATTGATTGCACTTGCATGCATCAGTTTAGGAGCCTCCTAGATCAATCCCTACAAATTTGGATCTACTAGGAGTGTCGATACCAACCAAGGTCAGTTGCGTTGAGTTGGTGACTAGTCAAGATCAGTTAGGAGTAGGTTACATTCATTTCTAGTCCTATACATTCAGTTAGCACTAGTTTTTCATGGATGCATGCAGGAGAGGTGCATTTCTCACGTACCATAGTTAGTTAGGCTTAGTTAACACTAAATTAGACACTTTATTTGTGATTTAGAACTCCGATGAACTCCGATAATGATTTAGACAAGGTCATTTAAGCATTGAGTCAAGTAGAGTATAATCAATTCGAATTTCCTCACATGAATTCGAATTGCATGTGGCTATTTATCCATTGTACTTCATTTTAATTATTATCTAATTACTTTTGATTAATGAAAGCCTTCACAGTTGCAAGCCATTTTTGCACTGTTTCATTCTTCAATTACTAAGTAAATTGTGTGATCTATTTTGTGAGTTGTGTGTTGATCCATAGATCTATGTTCTCAATTTAATAACTGAAACACAAGAACTAGTGGGAAATTCACCTATGGTGGCCACTTCTACCCAAGAATTTGTGCAGGACCACCTAGAAATGCTGCAAGATGAAAATGACTTGATGAAGGATGATGCTAGAGCACTGATGGAAGAGTTGGAAAGATGGAAGGAGGAAATCAGAAAGTAGTCATCGAGAGGCCTAGATGCTCTGGCTAAAGCTACTATTCAGTTTGAAGATCCACTCTTCAGTCAAGAGAAAGAATAATTTCTATGTCCTGAATGTGGAGACTTGTTTAAATTGGAAGGATATAAATTTGAGAAAATGGAAATATAATCTTGGATATTGACACATTCAAGCGAGGGAGGAGATGAGACACTACATGAAGAACCAATAGAGGAAGCAATGTTGGAAGAAAATGTGATTCATGAGCAGGAGCTACATATAGATGAGACATTGAAGCCTCAATATTCTGAACATACTAAATTGCTTCCTTTTGGAAGTAGTTCTGGGGAATTTAATTCAGTTCTAGATCAAGAGTAGTAGTATGGTGTCCCAAAGATTGTGCAAGTGCAGACTGACCAGGAGAAGTCAGCTGATACAGAGATTGTACAAGTGGAGACTAACCCAGAGTAGTCGGCTGATACAGAAATTGTGCAAGAGCGGCAGTCGGCTGACACGAAAATTATGTAGGAAGGATTCCAGCAGTCTAAAGACATGGAAATAGAACATGACACTATTATACAATAACTAGCCTCTTCAAAATTGGTTGCTGAAATTGCTATGATGAAGTTGAAATAATTACGAACTATCACACAAGAACCAGTGCCTCCAAAAATATTTTTTAAAATAGTAGCCCAGACCAAAACTACTGAAAGCTAGGAAACAACAACTTAGACTGAAGCTGAAGCTGCTAAAACACATGAATAGCAGTTCATACTAAGGCTGAAACTGTAAAAATGAAGGAAGTAGCAGTTCAAACTGAGGAAGAGGAAGCAATGGACCATATTCTAGATCTTGAAACACACGACACAAAAACATAGGTGGAGGTTTCAAAACTTCAAGAGGCAAAATAGGTAACACTTTTAAAGATTGAAGCAAGTAGATGGAAGCATCATGCAAACCAAATTGAGAAAGGTATGATTCCCCTTCCTGCGAATAAAAAGGTCATTCAAGAATTAAGAGAATAATGGGCTGAGAATATTTTCTTCCAGAAAATTTGATGGGAAGAGATCAAGGAGAAGTTAAAAGAGTTAAAGAAGTATCAGTATATGGATAAGAATAAAGAGCAGATGCTCACTTTAACTCAGGAATTATTGAGTTGTAGATCCCCCTCCTTGTCCTACCCTATATTTTTATTTGAGCAGTGATTCTGTTCTAGATCAAATCTTCGAAGGAAGGAAGAACCCGAAAAATTGTGACACCTTCTCAATTTTTGGAGAACTTTACCCAAACTGAATTCTCTGATCATAAATTGTTGTGTGAATTATATTTGCAGGATAGGGAATGCATGATGGATACCTAGGCTAAATTAGTTCTCCATATTGGGGATATTAATTTAAGGCAATTTACTTCTTTACTAATAACCATGTTCATTGGTTGAGTTCCTCACAAACCATAAGGAAGAATGAGGACAACTCCACTCTGTGGATTCGGGGAGAACCTAGAGCCCCTCTCTTTGTGATTGCGATGCATAAGAGAAACCTTACATTTCCAAATAAATTCCAGTAGTTGGCTGAATTCCAATATAATTTTATCTCTACATATGTCAAAATGATCTCTCATCAGCAGGATATTTCCCTATACAGAAGTAGACGGAGATGGGAATTTTCTCCTGTAGCTCTTAAGGCAAAAGATCCATTTTGTTTCGACAATTTTAAATATGCCCTATATAGAGTACTTGGTTATATTAAGTGTATGGAGGCATGTGGTTTGAAATGGTTGGGTCTAAGGTTCATATTTCCTCTTATTTAGTGACTAGAAAGGAACTATAAGGGAATATACAAGATGAACAAGAAAGTTGAGAGAGACTGTTGGGGTAATGTGATCATAAGAAATGTGTTTTTGCAATTAGAGGTGGAACAAGAGCCCTCATTCAACTTCACCAAGTTTCACAGGAGGATTCTTGAGTCTGATTTAGACTCGGACTAGTTCAAGTTGTTGCATGAGGACATGCAACCAGATAAGCTGGAGGGCAATGTTGGGTCCCGAATTCGCCCCTTTATCCTTTTCCTACAAACCAACATAAAGACCTCAGGTAAAAATCATTATTTATTATTTCATTTTATGCTTGTTTTTATTTATAATAATTTATTTTACCATCGTTGTGTTGATCTATTTATGCTTTGAAAGAAATATTCATAATTGCAGGTGGTGCAACTGCAACAGCTTGTTATATCTAGGTGGCACAACTGCAACATCTTGTTCTATCTAGAATATGGTCCCGCTTGGTTTCAACTACTTTCTCAAAATATACGACTGACATTAATGCAAAGGGAATCTCAGGTGCGCCTTCATGCTTGCAAGTGAACTCTCCAAGAATCTTTCGTAGTTCATTGGGAATGCAGTTTGTGGAACATCTCACAGTAAACGTTTATCTATTCCTGAGCTTATTTTATGCAAGGAATGGTTAGCTACTGTTTTGATGATTCGGCATCCTAAGATCAAAGATGGCTTCCCAAAATTGATGTAACAAAATAGCTTTGCTCTTGCATAAATATACGCAAGTAGCGAAATCCAAGGGTTCGTTCCTAGTTTGTAAGACAAAATAGAGTGACCGTAACTGCAACTACAACTTTTATTGAATTAATAAAAAGGTGATAATTCTTAGTTGTTCATTGTTACAGCCGTTGTAATCTTTCAACAACATCTATGTTTGAAGTCCAAGGCCTACATTCTAATAGAGTTACTGGTAGTTTAGATGTTTTAGTATTTTATTTATGTTTTGTGTGGAGTTTCAGAGTGATACACTTACATGGTTAGTTGTGACAGCATTTGCTTACTGATTGCATCAGTTAGTTTTCCCTTGGATTGCTATAGGTGATTTGGTGTGACAGTCGACTGTGTAGTTAATCTTCCTTATTATGCAAAGGTGTGTTAGACGCTATAACATACTTGCTCAACTCCTGTGTTGTGTGTGCTATTTATCTTTCTAGAGATGTCTGCTTAGATTAGTCCTTTGCTTTGATGAATTTGTTGCTTGAGTAATAAGCAACAATCTTTCTGGTTTGGTAAGTTGGACTTTCATTTCCTGCAAAAGTAATTCTAGGTGGATTTCTCTTTAGATTATAAACCTTCAAATTAGTATGATATGAAATATAAGTTTTTTTCAATTCCTAGATGGGTAATGTTATTTTGATTTCTTACAGGAAGCTAAGTTGGTTGAGCAATAATTAGAACTGAGTGACTTTCATTTTAGTTATCAACTATTGAACTTTTTTATGCATATACTTTTCTAATTTCCTTTGAAATAATAGACTTCCCTGGGTTGACAATTAAATATTTGAACACTCTTCTTGTTAAGCAATTAATGAGTATATAGAGTGCCCAACAGTCTACCATAGTCAACCATAATCAACCAAATAAAGCATGGTCAACAATGGTCTTGACCATAACCAAGAATGGTGAACCATTGTAAACAATTGCCAACCAAAGTAAACGATAGTCAACCATATGGTTAACCATGCTTGAATTTGGTTGACCATGGTTGGTTAATAATATTAATATTAACCATCTAAGGTTGGTTATTAATAATAATAATAATATGCCTAACCATGGTTGGTTAAAGGATAGTTGATTATGGATGGTTGTGGTCAACCATGATCAACCAACCATGTTCAACCATAGTAAACCATGGTCAACAAAGGTCAACCATAGTCATCCATGGTGAGCCATGGTAAACCAAATTCAACCATGGTTGACCATAATTAACCATGCATGATAACCAACCATAGTTATTAATAACATAATTATTAATAAACACCATAGTTGTTTAATATTATTATTATTATTATTATTAACCAACCATGGTTAACCATGGTCAACCATATGATTGACGTGGTTCAATTTGGTTGATGATGGTTAATAATGGTTGACTATGGTTGACAATGGTTGGATATGGTTTTTCATGGTTGAAATTGATTGACCATGGTTATGTATGACTCTTTTATACCATGGTTGACCTTCTTTTATATGGTTAGGCATGGAGACCACGATTGACCATGGTTGATTTTGGTTTACCTTGATTGACCATGTATGAATATGGTTAACGTTGGTTGGCTATGGTTGAGCATGGTTGAATTTGGTTAAACATGGTTGAGCATGGTTGAATTTTGTTCACCATGGTTGTATTTGGTTGATTATGGTTCACCATGCTTGACTTCAACCCATGGATGACTTATATCCAAGGTGGACTTCAATCTATGGTTGACTTCAATCCATAGTTGAATTTTAAGCAAGGTTTACTTTTAAGTAATGCTGATTTCAATCCAAGAAAAAATTATATCCAAGCTTAAATTCTATTAAAGGTTGACTTCAATCCATTATTGACTATAATCAATTGTTGGATTCACTCTAAATTTTACATCACTCCAAGGTTGACTTAAATCCATAGTTGGATTCTAAGGAATGACGACCTCAATCCATACTTAAATTTTAAGCAAGGTTTACTTAAATAAAATGTTGAGTTGAATCCATGGCTTTGCGCAAGAGTTAAATTTTAAGGAAGGTATCGCCATGACTTTGCACAAGAGCCTCATACTCCTCTTGATCTTTTTGCTCGCTTTTTCCCCAAGACTCCCTTATGTCAAGTTGTAATTGCATTATCATGAGTTTTGCTTGCCTTATTGAGCCTTATGCCGGCATCCCTGACTTTGATTATCAGCTATATAGCCCGAGATTGTCTCATGTCTATAAAATCAAAGACATTTTACATATCCTTTGTAGCTTGATTCCCCATTTTTTTTCGGGAGGGGAATTTCCCCCGAGTGTCATTATCCTACACATGTGTCCTTGCATTGAGCATAGGTATGTTCCACTGCTTGAAACTAGTTTATTTTCCCCTTTGACACTCATATCCTCCTAGTCTGTAACTATAAATCACTTTTATTCTTTTTCGAGCTTTTCAAAATATTTCATAAAGTCCAAAAAAATAAAAAAACCAAAAATCCGGACAGGAAAAGATGTTATCTTTGGCAGCAGTCGAGTCGTGTCACCTTCGAACAGAGCACTGTATATCACATTCATTGGTTGGTTTAATAGTTTGGCTTTAGGAGCTGTACTAATTTCTATGAGTTTATCTCCATCGACTAGTTAAGACTCCAGTCCCTGTGGAGCCTCTGTCGATGCCTATGGTGTTGCAGATATGTCCTAGTTTTGTATATCGAGTCTATGCTGCCTACATTCAGTCACCATTCACCTTTATGCTCTTGTTCGAAGGAAGTTGAAACCTGAGTCGGCCATTCCTTAGTTCTCTTGACTTTGCATGTCAGCCATTCCCAGTATTGGTACTGGTGCATGCACATTATGATCGATTCCTTCCAGATTATATAGCTTTGTTGAGTACCTCATGTTGGATGATGGGGGATGCCTTAATGCCATCCTTCCAGCGGATTTCATCCCATCAACTTCAGATCATTTATTCTGGGATAGGAATCTAGAGTTATTTTGAGTTCCTTGAGAGTTACATTCATCAGTGGTAGGTTCTCTCGCCATCGACAGTTTTGGGAATACATCAATGTCCCCTGATCGATGGATCATTTGAAGAGTTCAACCTCAACACATTTATTCACACTTGTTGTTTGCACTCTAGTACCTTGATTCCCATTTTCATTATTGGTGGGTGGTCTCGCATCTATTAACGGTATACATCAATGATCGGTAATCAGACGATGGACTACTATGTTCAACCTCGACACCTCTATTCACATAGTAGGACATTTACTCGAAGCGGATTGTGTAGAAGACCTTCCAGATTGGTGGAATTTCATATATGCTACCTCCTTGATCATGCCAGTGTTCATGAGATTTCAGCTCTCGTGACTTGATTCTAGTGTATGTCAGATATCTTCAGCCATTATGGAGATCTTGATCCATTGTATATCTTCAGATTTCATGGAGATCATAGCACCTTTGTATATCTTCATCATGGATATTCTGATCTATCTCTATTGTACGTGGCAATGACCACACATGTAATATTTTGTATCATGCCTATTCATGGCCATTGTACTCTTATGTATCCAGGACTGCTATATGTACTTGTAGTTATGTGCATAGTTTGATTTTTGTATTATACTATTGGATGGCTGGATCTTCCACCTAGTTCTTCATCACTCCACTTCTGGGATGGACTTGTAATGTATTTTGGCCATCGTATCACCCCTATGACCTCACACATTAGGGGGCATCTGTTACAGCTGATTTTACCACACATGGTGGATCACACATTTATGGCCTTCCCTGTCCCTCTGCAGAATCTTTAGACCCCATGGACCATTTTTGTACCTTTGATGTTTCCAATATCATCCCTAAAAGCATGCATTGTTTTCCATACGTGACTTTTAAACCTATTCTAGTGTATGTACACGAATATGACCCTAAAACCTGTGTACATCGGGATGTGTGCAAAAGGCCAAATAGTTTTGGAGTTTTCCTTGATGTGGATCTGAGTCACTTGTCTCTTAGCCTTCCATATGCCTTGAGATTGTTCGTATTTGACCTTCCATTACCCTGTTCGTATTTGACCTTCCATTACCCCATTTAAGCACTATATAAGGAACCCTTTGGACACATTGAAAGGGGGAGGAATTGAAGAGCAAGAAAACTATAGTCCATTGTTGTCGAAGCTTATACTTGAGTCTGCATCCCTTTGTCCCTTGGAGCACTTTGTGTTCTTCCCAAGCTTGTCATTGCTTGTGAGCTTGCTATCAAGAGATGGAGGATTGAAGTGGTGGAGGCCCAGGTGGAGGACTCAATTTCTCTGATTCGCAGATGTGCTGATAGAGGTTGTTACTATTATAATCTCTATTTTATATTAATAGAAATATTTTTTCCTATCCAATAATGTGTATTTAAATGAGTATTGAATCCATGGATGCTTTTAAATGCTTATATGTTATTGATTATATATGCTACATTAGGTCTAACACCATCATATAGAATGCTTGTCTTATTTGCTGAATGTTGAGAGAGCAAATTGCTAATACAAGCGAGAGTGGAAAAGCTCAATGGGGATCTACATCAAACATCTGGAATAAGGTATGTTTCGAGATCCTTTAGTGTTATATATTTGGTTTCTCTTGCATATGGGAAAGGATTGATTTCTGCATTTACTCTATTTGTTGTGGTACTCCAAGCCATAGGAAGTTTTCTCCATAACAGAATTGGCAACCATACTGGGGATCGAACCCAGACCATACTGGGGACATTCCTTGTTTGTCTTTGGGGTTTGGGGGTGCAATGTGCTTGATATTATTGACTTTCTCTTTATTTTTCCTTGTGTCTGTGTTGCATTTTATAGTGTGTTCATCCATTGACACTCCCCTTTATTGGTTTGACCCTTGGTCTACTTTTTACCACTATCTTCTCTGTATACGCAGGGTTTTGGCCAAAAGTCATGTACATACGCGGTTTTTTGGCCAAAAGTCATGTATACATGCAGGTTTTTGGCCAAAATCCACATATACATGTAGCTTTTTGGCTAAAAGTTGTGTATATACGCAACTATTCTTTAAACAGTCGTGTACATCCTCTCTTTTGGTGAGTTTGATGTTGTGGGAAGTTGTTGGGTGGTTTGTGAGTGTGGTTGGGTCTTCCTTGGGTCTGATGTTGTCTGTTGGATGCTTCTTTTGTGACCAGAGACTGATTTTTCATTGTTTTTTCTTTGAAAGTAGTTTTAGTCATATATCCTTTTTATTTTTCCATTAATGCATTACTCTTTTTTGTCTCGGTGTATTCTTGGGCTTGTGTTTTATACTTGCTGCAGAGACTGAGAGTTTTAGATGACTTTTATTGCATTTTTCATTCTTTTATATTGAAAAGTATAAGTTAGTTGCATTTTTTGCATATGGATTTGAGGAGGTACTTGCATTGGATTGCTTGGATGAGAGTTTTATTTAGGTTTTCATATAGGAATGATTGCATTGGCATTTGGAAAGTAATATATATTTATGCATCTCATGTAGTGGCATACCCTATTTTTCATTTGACAAAGATTACACTTAGAATTGTTTGTTATGGTGTGCATATTTACTTCACTACTAAGTCATAACTTCATTAGTTGCACAATCATTTCCCTTTGAGTAATTACAGCCAACTAAAATCAATGCATAATAAAATGAATTACACTCTTTTCTTTTATAGGGTGCATCAACAAGAATAGGTTTTAGAGTCTTGGAATAGTAAATTGTGAGTTAATTCTCTAAGACTACTAAACAACAAAAAATAGGTGTCTATCTAGGTGAGAGATGGAAATCCTTTATATAATTAGTGTTCTCAGGATCCTCCTCTTACAAGGGAGCTAAGCACGAGGCAGTGCGAGAGGTTATGATTGGGCTGACCCCTGGTTGTCACTGAGTAGCACCTGAGATATTTACAGGATTGTATTCATATATGGGGGCTCTTTTGGAAGTTTCAGGATTTGATACCCTGCCCATATGGTCGATCCCACCTGCGACTGTCTACCTAAGCATTGGTTATATTGAGGTGACCTTAGTTGCCTTACCTAGGTATCACAGGGGGTACTTGCAGAGGTTATTCTGTGAGGGTCCTGGCCAGGTAGAGGTTGGAAAGAAAAGTCTATTTATGCATTGAAGCTGAGGGCCACTATAATTGGTTATGTACCTCTACTTGTAGTGTATGGGATTTTTGAGCCTCTCCTAGGTGAGGCATACCTACTGCATTCGGGAGCTCACGTATCCTCCCCTTGGTTTGCTTATATTTTGGTTGTAGATTTTCTTAGGAGTATGTTCTTTATGCGCTAGTTGGCCTTTGGGATTGTGATTACTTGAGTATATCTATGCTCTCTTGAGTTCTAGTCCTTTTACTTTCGGCATGCCTGGTATCCTATCACCCGTCCTTCGTCCTAGTACAGACCCTGATTTCAAACTTGGGGGCATCACAGCCCCTTACCATGATCATATATTTGGGAATGGTCATATTCCATCAGGCTCTACTCCATTTGTGGAGGATTTTTGTTCCCTTCGCTCAGTGTTTACACCAGTGGTCACCCTCACGAGGGTGGTAGTGGATGCATGAATGTTGGGTCTACACCTTACTCTCCGTTTTATGTCCCATTGTTCACCGCATTGTTTCCTTTGGGTACAGTTTTCATGATCATTACTCCCTATTCCCTATAGTTTGGATTCTTTATTGACTATTTTGGGTTGTTTTGGACTAATATGGTTGTCATGTAGGGTCCATGTTTTGTACACTCTCTCCAAGGTTTCGACCCGTTCATTCCTATCATAGGTATCATGTCTAAACTAGCATATAGGTTAGGATTTCACATCCGCTTGAATTTTCCATGACTTTATGACTGTTTCATCTTAACCTTAGGTATGAACCCATTCCATGGTATCACGGAACCTTCATGCTGTTGTTAGAAGTGGTATTATGTGAATTGTAGATCTTTCCTATACATGGGTGTCCTAGTTAGCTCCCCCTTGGCATTTGATACCCATGTTGTGAGGCCTCTCTTAGTTTTGGTAGTCCTATGTATAGTATCTCCATGACTTTGCGCAAGAGCCTCATACTCCTCTTGATCTTTGTGCTGGCCTTTTTCCCCAAGACTCCCTTATGTCAAGTTGTAATTGCATTATCATGAGTTTTTCTTTCCTTATTAATCCTTATGCCGTCTTCCCTGACTTTGATTATCAACTATATAGCCCAATCTTGTCTCATGTCTAGCAAAGCAGAGCCATTTTACATATCCTTTGCAGCTTGATTCCCCATTTTTTACCAGGAGGGGACTTTCCCCCAAGTGTCATTATCCTACACATGTGTCCTTGCATTGAGCATAGGTATGTTCCATTGCTTGGAAATAGTTTGTTTTCCCCTTTTACACTTGTCTCCTCCTAGTCTATAACTATAAAGAACTTTTATTATTTTTCAAGATTTTCAAAATATTTGAAAAAGTCCAAAAAAATAAAAAAACCAAAAAGCCGGATAGGAAAAGACGTTATATTTGGCAGCAGTCGAGTTGTATCGCCTTCGAACAGAGAACTGTATATCACATCTGTGGGTTGGGTTAATAGTTTGAATTTAGGAGCTATGCTCGTTTCTCTGATTTTATCTCCACCGACTAGTTAATCTTTCAGTCCCTATGGAGCCTCTATCAATGCCTCCTGTGTCATAGATATGTCCCAGTTTTGTATATTGAGTCTATGCTGCCTACATTCAGTCACCATTCACCTTTATGCTCTTCTTTGAAGGAAGTTGAAATCTGATTCGGCCATTCCTCAGTTCTCTTGCCTTTGCATGTTGGCCATTCCCAGCACTCGTACTGTTTCGTGCACATTATGATCGATTCCTTCCACATTATACAGATTTCTTGAGTACCTCATGTTGGATTATGGGGGATGCCTTAATTCCCTCCTTCCAATGGATTTCATCCCATCAACTTCAAATCATTTATTCTGGGATAGGAATCTAGAGTCATTTTCAGTGCCTTGAGACTTGCAGTCATCAGTGGCAAGTTCTCTCGCCATCAATAGTTTTGGGAATACATCAATGTCCTATGATCGATGGATCCTTTCAAGTGTTCAACCTCAACACATTTATTCACACTTGTTGTTTGCACTCTAGTACCTTGATTCCCATTTTCATTATTGCTGGGTGATCTCGCGTCTGTTAATGGTATACATCAATGACCAGTGATCAGACGATGGACTACTATGTTCGACCTCGACACCTCTACTCACATAGTAGGACATGTACATTGTATATCTTCATCTTTCATGGAGATCATGATCCTTTATATATCTTCATCATGGAGATTCTGATCTATCTATATTGTCTGTGGCGATGACCCCACATGTAATATTTTGTATCATGCCTATTCATGGCCATTGTACTCTCATGTATCCGGGACTACTATATGTACTTGCAGTTATGTGTAGAGTTTGATTATTGTACTATACTATTGGATGGCTGGTTCTTCCACCTGGTTCTTCATCACTCCACTTCTAGGATGGACTTGTAATGTATTTTGGCCACCGTATCACCCCTTTGACCTCACACATTAAGGGGCATCTGTTATAGCCGATTTTACCACGCATGGTGGATCACACATTTATGGCCTTCCCTATCCCTCTGCAGACTCTTCATACCCCATGGACCATTTTTGTACCTTTGATGTTTCCAATATCATCCCTAAAAACATGCATTATTTTCCATACACAAATTTTAAACCTATTCTCGCGTATGTATGTGGATATGACCCTAAAACCCACATACATCAGGATGTGTGCAAAAGGCCAAAAAGTTTTGAAGTTTTCCTTGATGTGGATCCAGGTCACTTGTCTCTTGGCCTTCCATATGCCTTGATATTGCTTGGATTTGACCTTCCATTACCCCATTGAAGCACTATATAAGGAACCCTTTGGATACATTGAAAGGGGGAGGAATTGAAGAGCAAGAAAACTTTAGTCCATTGTTGCTGGAGCTTATACTTGAGTTTGCATCCCTTTGTCCCTTGGAGCACTTTGAGTTCTTCCTAAGCTTGCCTTTTCATGTGAGCTTGCTATTGAGATATGGAGGATTGAAGTGGTGGAGGCCCAGGTGGAGGACTCAGTTTCTCCGATTCGCAGACATGCCAACAGAGGTTGTTACTATCGTAATCTCTGTTTTATATTAATAGAAATATCTTTTATTGTCCAATAATGTGTATTTAAATGAGTATTGAATCCAGGGATGCTTTTAAATGCTTGTATGTTATTTATTATATATGCTAGAGTAGGTCTAACACCATCATATAGAATGCTTGTTTTTTTTGTTGAATGTTGAGAGAGCAAATTGCAAATACAAGCGAGAGTGGAAAAGCTCAACGGGGATCTACATCAAACGTCTAGAATAAGGTATGTTTCGATATCCTTTAGTGTTATATATTTGGTTTCTCTTGCATATGGGAAAGGATTGATTTCTGCGATTACTCTGTCTATTGTGGTACCCCAAGCCATAGGAAGTTTTCCCCTTAACAACAATGGTTAACTATTGTTGGTTTTTGTTGACCATGGTCAACATAGTAGATAATGGTAGACCAAGATTGGCCATGGTTGACCATGGTTAACTATGGCTTTCCATGTTCGACCATGTTTGACTTTGGATAGCCATAATTGACTTTGGCTTATATTAGTTGAAAATGTTTGACTATGGTTGATATTGGTTGGCCATAATTGACTTTTTTTTTTAATACGGTTGGCCATGATGGAATACAATTAAATTTGTTTAAGTACTATTGGATTTGGCTGAATAATTGACTATGGTTGACTATTGTTGAGTATGGTTGACTTTGTTTTAGGACAATTGACTTTTTGTTGACATTGTTTGAATTTTGTAAACTATGGTTGACTTGGGTTTCCTTTTGTTGATTATGGTTTACTATAGCTCACTATGGGCTAATGTGGTTTGCCATATTATTAGGGATTATTAATGGTTAACATAGGCAACCATGATTTTCATGTCCCTACCACTCTACCAGAGAGGGAACACGACCATGGTGCTATCTAATCTAGGCAATCTTAAGCCCCATGAACATAATTATGAAACTGCATTGAACTTAAAACATACATAGATGCATGAATTATTAACATACAATGGAAGAAAAATACATTCCATTCAACAAGTTAACATGTTCATCATATTTATAAAACAAATACAAGAGATACTTATCTAATGAAGAAACTTCCCTGCATCCATCTATGTCGCTCCAACGTTCCACCCAACCATAGGCCAGTGTACTCCTTACTCTCTGACCATCACTTCCATCCCCAAGCTGGGCATGATTTCCATAAGGAACTAGGGGACACAGAACTACACACAATAAGGCCAAACACCCACATTCAAGCCAATAAACACATCTAGACACAGTCAGCCCACTAACAGGTGGATTCTTGGACTTACTCTGCCAAGCCAACACATGGATGCACTACATAGAAAAATACACAATTCTGGGTTGGGAGAAATAGTTTTGGAAACAAAACGAATTCCCAAGATGGGTGAAAATAGCCCCCTAATATAAATTCAATTCCCAAGGACGTTTTGGCAGTAACGTGGCCAAAACGGACTCAACAACACCCAAGAAATTGTGGGTCTCTCCTCCCACTCGCCAGGCATTACCAAAAATGATTTCCAGGTTGGAAAACAATGGGAAATCTAGCCAAATCGTGGGGGAGGAAACCCACCCACTGATCATTACAAAAACGAATTCCCATCCTGGGGAAAATTGAAGAAAACAACTTCCCATGTGAGGGAAAACACACAGCAAACCAAAAAGATGAGGAAGCTTAGCCACATGAGTGCATGAAGAAAAATGAACCAGAGCTTCAAAAAATGCATGAGGAAGAGAGGACATGAATGAATGATGGAATGGGAAGACGTTTTTTGGTTTTTACTTGCCCAAGAAGTCAAAACACATTTTCCAAAATCTGATGGCTTCTCCAATTCGGATTTTAGACTACCATACTCTTCCCATCCCAAGCATTAAATAACCAAACCACTTTTGGATGACTAGGCACAAAATACAAATTGGGTAGTTTACCACTCAATGGGTTTGAATAGCCCCCCCCATTCCTTGTGAAATCATGCCCCCATCTCTTTAATGTTGCATTGACATCACTAGTTGTGGGTATTTTATTAATTGCATATTTACATGATGTAGAAAATTAAATTGTTTCGTCAGCTAGCACGATGACCATCGGCATCAATTTTAATTGCCAAAATGTAGAAGACTAAATCCATAGCGAGGCCTTTACCTTGAGCTCCACACCATGATTTATTAATGCTATTTACATCATTTATAATTTAATGTGATTGGGGTTGAAACCAGGGTATTACAATGGTTTTTTATGGTTAATATGTATTATTAGGTAACAATGGTTAATGATGGTTATTATGTTTTTTGACAGTTGTCCATGGTTATTCATGGTCAACAATTGTTGACTATGATTGTTCATGGTTAACCATGGTCAATCATGGATTACTATCGTTGACCAAGCTTGATTGTTGTTGTTCATAGTTTAATATGGTTAACTATGGTTATTCATGGATGACTATAGTTGACTATGGTTGTTCATGGATGAGCATGCTTGTTTAGAGTTTACCGTGCTTATTCATGGTTTACCTTGGTCATCTATGGTTGGTTGTGGTTGACTATGGTTAACCCTTTTTTTGACTATGGATGACCCTAGTTGAATATGGATGGCTATGGTTGAACCTAGCTGGTTAAGCATGGTTGTTCATGGTTGACCATTGTTGGTATTAGTTGACTATGGTTAACCAATGTTATTAATGGTTGGAAATGGTATACTATGGTTGTTAATTATTAACTATGGTTCACTATAGCCAATGATGGTTTAGAATGGTCATGTATGGTTGACAATGGTTATTCATGGCTATGTACTTTTGAGAAATGGTTAATTGACCTTGCAAGGTTTTGTCAGAATTTTAAATCATTGATGGAAACAAGAATTCCATACAAAAGATAAGAATCTAAGCACACAATTAACCTCACTTGGAATTGCAGAGAATTACCATAAGGATAGAATAAGAGGAATTCATAAAAACACATTAATGAATGATGAATAAATGATAATTGATATTATTACACTAGTAATACATCCTTATAAAGGAAATTTGATTTGATGGAAGACAACTCATTTCTAGATCCTAAATCGGACTTACTAAATATTATAACACCCCATAGGTGTCTTAAGAAATTCCCAAATCAATCAAGGACCTCACGAATTAGCAAAAGCATGAGTGAGCTATCAAGAGTGATGGAAAAACATGCTAATCACAGAAAATTAAGAGAAAATATGGAATAAAATAGTAAAAGATAGAATTTACAGGAAATCGTAGTTACTAATTTTGGAAGCCAATAAAGTGGAAAAGATAAAACCAAAATCGGGATAAAAGCGGTCTTGAGGTATATATGGAAAGAGTTGACCATGTGGTGTAAGTGGATGCCAACTATCTAGGCTAGTGGGTAGGAAATTAATCAAAATTGATTAAATATTTTATCCTAAGCTATGAAGTGGGTTTATAATATTCTCACACCCCCTTTATGTATGAATTTATGATGTTTATGTCAGAAATATAGATGCATATGGATGCATATAGGTCCCAGCAACAAGGCTATGGTCACCCTTTAACAATTATTATGTCCAAAAAGCTAAGGAAAGAGGAAAAACCACATGAGAAAAATCCTCCCTCAAGAAAGGACATCAGAGGAAAACAAAAAAAATGATCAACTATTGTTGATGCTACTCCAAACTAAATGTTGATGTCTGGAGGAATATTCTTCTTGGGAAGAAGAGAAATATTCTCACCTGGATAAAGAATAGTTGCATGATGGAAACTCGGGCCATGTAGAACAACTGAGATCCAATGATGTGAAAGCTCTTGAGACTTGTAATAATATCCAAGATGATGTAATGACATGGAATTCGAACCGATAGAGATTAAATCAGCTCCAGATAGGTGAAATAAGCGTCCAATCAAATGTATTAGGTCTCCAACTTCATTTAGACAGAGAATATGTGTGTAGGTGATCATGTAGGAACAAAGAGAAGCCATAGGATCCAAGAGTGCGAATGCAAGGCATCCATGGGTTGATCTAGCTTCCAAAGGATCCAAAATAAAACATATAAGCATATCAATAGACTCATGGGAATACACGAATAATGAATCCTTTATAGTATAAGTATGAACGGATGAACGATGGAGATGTTCAAAATTTTCAAGGAGGCTCCGAGCATTGATGCCAAGAACAAAGGAGGAGATGTAGAAGCACATGATATCAAATATGATAAGTGGCACAAGACTAATAGAACTTGATTTGGCTAAGCAAACATTGAGGAATTCACTGGGTTACGCACCATCAATGAGAGAGGTATGCACAAGGTGTGAAGTATCTAACACATAGATATCAGACTATATGATAGAATACATAGAGAACAACGAATGTGTGAGTGAATCATCATCAATAGAAATAACATTGCCATTAGTCACTTCTTTTTCATCATCAACATCACAATAAGATGAATCAATATATTCTACTTCAAGAGATATAAAAAAATATGGATCTTTGATATTTTCTTATTTATTGAAGGAATCATTCGAATCAGAGAGGGTACCAACAATAGTAATTGTCTAAGAAACTTCTTCATCATAAATAACTTCATTAGAGAATGTAGAGGCCAAGACATATTGAGGGAGAGCACATGAGGAGATGATGGGTTCGCTCCAGTATTCATATTCTACTTCCTACATACCAAGATATTTGTCCAAATTGTTCCAAATCTCAAATAGATACTCAACAGAATCTATGAGATGATGTATATTTGAAGACATTCCCAAACACATAATTCCAAAAGCTCTCTCACAATTATTTATCCGTTCAATATTATCTTCATAAGACTCTAGTTCACTCAATGCACCAATGGAGACATCAAAGAGACATTTCCTCTTCAATTATGCGCTCATCTTTTGCTTTCAATCACCATAGTTGAAAGGAGATAGTAGATGAAATTTTGAATCTATATTGAAGTTGGTGCACCTGCAAATAAACCTACAAATGAGAAAAGGAGAATTAATTGATGAGCTCACAAACCTATGATACCATGTCAGAGATTTGATATCCTAGGATATTATAGCATGTAATAATTATAAATCCTTTATAGAAGCAAGAATTCCATAGAAGAGTTAATAATCTAAGTGCACAATTAACCTCATTGGGAATTGCAGAGAATTAGCATAAGGAGAGAAAAGAGGAATTAATGAACACACATTAATGAATGATCAATAAATGATAATTGATATTATTACACTGGTAATAGATCCTTATAAAGGATATTTGAGTTTATTGAATACAACTCATTGTTATCTCATAAATCAAACTTCCTAAATATGATAAATCCCCATAGGTGGCTAAAACACTTCCGAAATCAGTCAAGGACCTCACAAATTAGAAAACATGTGAGTGAGTTGTCAAGAGTGTTGGAAAAACATGCTAATCCTGGAAAATGGAGAGAATATCATGGAGGGTGGGTTGGAAACAAAAGACAGTAGTTTCCTAGTTGACTAGATTTACCTTATCCACAGAAATGTTGGAATAAAGCAGTAAAAGACAGAATCTACAGGAAAGTGCAGTTACTAATTATGGAAGTCAATAAAGTGGACAAGATCAAACCAGAATTAGGATAAAAGATCTCCTGGGGTATATATCACAAGTGGATACCAACTATATAGGCAAGCGGGTAGGAAATTAATCAAAATTGATTAAATATTTTATCCTATGTTATAAAATGGGTTTATTATATTCCCACGGGTTCTTGAAATGTTATGTTTCATTAAAATTTTCTTAAATTGTTATGATCCATTATGATACTAACATTAATGTTAATATTAATAACAACATTATTGATATTAATATTAAGCTTAATATTATTAACAAAAATTAATAATATTAATATTAATATTATTGTTTCCTAATCTTAATATTAATGTTAACTTTAATGTTATGAATGTGAAGGCCCACTCAGTGTGGGGGGGAAAGAAAGTGGTAAAGTTGAAAATTTGTAAATGGTTATAAATTGAAGGTCTCATGTTCAAATCCCTCCCCAATCATACCCATGCACCTTGGTTCAGGCCCTGTGGATGCACTTAGGGGTATAATGGTAGCGAGATTAGATTGTCAGTCCACGTGTCATGTGAGTGCGATCTTTATCCCCAATTGTCGGCTCCCCTAGTAAAAATAAAATAAAATGTTATGAATGTAAATAATAATGTTAGGATTTATAATGTAGAATTATTAATTTCAATGATATTAATGTTAGTGTTTATAATAGTAATGGTGAATTATTAAGGTCGATGTTGTTAATATTAATATTGTTAGTGTTAACGTTATTAATATTTTGTTAATGGTATTATTTGTGTTAATGTTCTTAATATATATATATATATATATTGTTACAAAAAAATTAAATAAATTTAAAACATAAATACAACTTAGTTTGAAAATAAAATATCACAAATTTTTCCCTTTTTCTCCATTTTTACTTTGTTTTTCTTCTTCAACTTTTAACTCATATTTATATTAAAATTGTGATTTGAATACACATTAATGTTTATATTTATGCAATAATAATGTTTAAGTTATGTATTAATGTTAATGTGAAAATAATAAGAATAATATTTGTAGGTAATCATCTACAAATACATTAATTGATATGAAGAGTTTTTTTGTAAGTAATAGAAAATTATATTAAAATACAAAACATAATACATGCATAGTTTTCATGACAAATGTCTAGAACATTCCAGGAAAAGACTACATATTATTACACCTGTCTGGAACTTGAACCAAGCCAAGTTTCCACTGTCAAAATGTAACATAGCTATTTGGTAATCTAACAAGTTAACAGAGAATGAATAAAACATGGAAGAAAATGGAAATTCTTAAAGCCTTTCAGCTTTCTCCCTGGTTCTTCAACAATTCGGCATGACTTGAAGTAGCTGCGGTCTTCCCCAATAGAGAAGGTTGAGGGTCTCGGTGTGGCTCCGTAGCGGGGGGGCGTTTTCGACATCTATTGTTGCTTTATGTTAGTCTGCATGCACCATTCATCATTCTGGCCCCTTTCCTCCATGTTGGGTGAATCTTTTGTCATGTGTCTGGTGTGCTTGGTATCCTGGCTCTAATGAGTTTACTAGGAAGGGTCCTATGGGTTCAAACTTAAAGAGGCCAAGGAATTTTCCTAAGAAGTGGAGCTATTAGACTCACTAGAGGTCAGTGAAGATGGAGCATGGCGATGTTCCCAAAGGAGCTCAGCAAGGGAATTCTTCGTTTTCCAGTAATGCGAGAGTCTCTTCAGTAGCATTTGTGTGGAGCGGTGATGATCCAAAACTTCACCTTCCCAATCATCCACCTCCCTGCACATGATGAGGTTAATATGGGATCCATATCCCATTGATATGGAATGACACAACAGTACCTGAATTCTTGCTCCACTCGAGATGTTACCTCTACAAGGAGTGGCCCTGAGACTTAGAGACATTGTCGGTGGATGGATTATCTAGATGGTGTTCCTATTTCCCTGAATTTCCACAAAGATGGAAGTCCAAACAACGATGGAGCAACCTAAAAATCTATGAGATATATTCTGCTACTCCGGCAAAATCCGTGCGAAACCATCGAGAAGAGTGACTAGGAATCTAATGCTGACGAAAATGACCATTAAATTATGTTTATGCATGGATAGAACCATAAAAGATGAAGTCTTCATGATATGACTAGAAGTATAGAGCGATTATTGTGCAGGATGGAATTCCTTCTCGAAGGGGGGGGGGTGTGCATAGCTATAAAGGAGGCAGTGACAACTGCGACACATGGCCATTAATGCCGAGTCCCACCTCCCTCCACGTTGCCCCACCTCGAGACACCCACATCAAGGGAAAATCTAAGTGGGATTGGACCTGGTTATATTTCCTCGCAACGAGCCACACCCTCCCTCAAGTTCGAGCACAAGACCTGTTTGTTGTTACGAGTACGACCTTACCACACCCCTGCCTCTGCTGACCTTCTTATGAACATTTATTATTACCAAGAAGCTTTATCAATAATATTTCATTAGAGATTTAAGTAGCGAGTCTACTTGTTGTTAATTCTATTTTAAAACTATGAATGTAAATTTTAGTTATCAAAAGTTATTTATCAATAGCATTTCATTATTAAAATAATTTTTAAATAGTTAAAAAATACATTAATTTAATTAGATTCTTTTTTTTAATTTATCTATTAACACTATAAAAAATTATTATATAAATATTTCAAATAATGTATATAAATCAAAACATTAATCTAAATATAAATATATTAAATAATGATCAAAATCATATTAAAAATGTGATCTTAATACACATTAATATTTATGTTTACATTTATAAAATGATAATGTTTATGTTAATGTGAAAATAATAACGGTATTGTTTACAAGTCATCTATGCATACATTTATTTATATGAAGAGGTAATACAACTCTTAATATTTCCATGCATAGCGATTCCAAGGAGGAAAATTTTGTAGATGTGCACACGCCTCTTTAAAAGCGAAAAATATTTCAAAATTTATCATCCAACTTATCAACAATCATCCTTCCAAACAACGATTGGTTCATATCATCGAAATTGGTGTGATCTAATCTGCATTCGATCATATTTTCATGGTATTCCTTCTAAGAAAGCATTGCACCCTTTTCTTCCCAAAAGAATGGGAGTCCTTTCTTAAATAAAGGATCAAACATATCAATAAAAATCTTTACCTGATGTGCCATAATGTCAACTTTGGCCTAGACTATGTCTAAATGGTGATACTTATTCACTAACTTCCTGGCCCTGGTCATATTTAATATTATATCCTTGATGTTTTCCTTTTTCAAATTATCCTCTTATAAACCACTCAAAAATTTGATGGCATTATTACGGTAGTCAACTGGATTTTTATTTCATTTCTCCCTGGCTACTGCCATAATTTTCCTGGATGAATGAATAACCACTTCTTTATCCAATACATAGTCAAGTTAGGCCTTAAAATTGTCTACTTCCTCTATGATGGAATCCCAAATAATATGTTTTCCCCCTGTACTAGAAATTGACCTGTTACCTGCTTCATTAATTTATCATTTTTGGTTTGCAATTCCTCGCATTTGGCTTCCCAAGCCTGGGATTTGGCCTCCCAAGTTTTTCTCTCTTGTTCCCTTTGTAATGATAGGTTTTCCATGTTTTTATTTTGATTTTTCAATCCAGCTAACTATAAATCTTTCAGGATAACTTATGACATATCCTGGACAATGGTTTTCTCACAAGATTCAGCTATAGGAGGAATAATTTTCAATTCTAATTCTTTTTCCTTGTCTTGTAGCTCTTTTTCTTTCTCTTCCAGCTTCATTTCCATTTCATAAAATTTTCCTTTCATGGTGTTCTCACTCTCTACCATAAGAGCCTAGTCTTTCTTCCACTGTTTCTCTTTATCTACAAATTTTAATAATTTAGCTTTGCAATCAGTCAACTCATTATTCAAGCTTTCTTTTTCCTTCTCCCTTTCAGCTAATCCAGGTCCCTGTATTAGCTATGTAGAAGGTATTTTTAGCTTCTTTTTCAACAGTTGGATAGAATTCTCCTTTTCATTTAGCAACTTATGTATCCTTTCTCCCTAGTCAGCTTGGCTCTCAGCAACTAGTAGATCTGTCTGTAACTTTTATATTTGTAGCTAGTGGGATTTGTTCTCCACATTTTCTTGTCTCAACTGATTCTCAATTTTACTTTTACTGGTCTGCAACTTTGATAATTTTAAGGTATCTTTCAACAGATTAGTAAAAAAAATATCCCCTGTTTGCTTATGCAAATGTATCATGTCAGGGATAGGGATATTTTCCAAGTCCATCTTCATTTCAACAACTCTATTTTTGGTTTCCAAGGCCAAGTTCAGAGTATTCTGGGAATAATCCCTAACAGAAACAAGGGATACATCTTAATTAGATGTTTTCCTTACTTCTGAATACAACTTCAAAGTTTCCTCTAAAGTTATATCTTTGGTTTCTTTGTATTTCTCCAACAATTCTATCTTGTTTTTTAACTAAGTTGTGGAATCGCCTTGTGTATCAGTAAATTCATATTCCTTCACCTCAAAGGAAGGCCATGTTACCTTCATCCTTTTATTTCCTTTGTTTTCTTCAGTTTCTTGGGTAAGTTTTCATTTTTCTTCAATCTTCTGCTTCTTTGGATTCCTTATAGCAGTATCTTCTTCTTCAGTATCCATAGCATCTAAAAAATATCACTTATTGGTCATTTTAGAATGATTGGCAAAAGGTGTGATGTTCTCAGCTGTTGAAATCAACTTGGAAGTGTCAGGATTTAATGAAGTAATTTCTCTAACAAAAGAATTTGAATCTTCTTGCATATTAGTATCCTTATGAGTCTCTTTAGGATAATCTAACCAATTTGCAGCATCTGCTGATCCAACAATCTCCTCATGCTCAAAAGGATTTCTTTTCAGAGCTTGTCTTTTTTTGAAATAACATGAAAGGGATCATAGTTAACAACAATTTCTATAAAAAATATCATATCTTTTAGTAAACTCTCAATCATTGGCAGGGAAGCTTTATTTTTTATGATAAATGGGCCTACAACATATGGACACTTGATTTTAGTAGACTTCTTGAAATTTAAGAAGTGTTCAATCTCCACTATTAACTTGTGTCTAATAAATCCCATTGATAACACTCTATGAGTCAAGAAGGAAGGAAACAAATAAGGTAGAAAACAAAACCATATAGCCTAATCATTATTCCCTGCTCAAATAGGAACCAATAACCTATCCTTTTCTCTATAGAAAGCTGCAATATATTTCTCATTTCTGGCAGTACCTTGGGTAGCTTCTTTTGAAAGATAACAATATACACTTCTGACATGAGGAAATTTATAAAATTAGTGTAATATTTATTCATTTCCTCAATAAGTACCATCTCTGGAAGTTGCGTATTTTTTTCATTAAATGAAAGAAACATTTTCAGTAAGTAGGAATAAAATCTGAAAGTATTCATCTTGTGGAAATCCATTAACTAAGAATGAATGTTCTCAGCTAAGAATTTATCAAATTTAAGGAATGAAACCTATATTGACTGACTGTACTCTTTAGACACAACTAGACAAGTACTCAGGACAAACAACAAACTCTTAAGGGGATTAGTGATATACATGTATGTTTCTAAACCTAAGAAATGACTCAATAGGGTTACAATGCACTAAGTTTATTCATTGAAAAGGTCAGCATCAACTGGAAATGGTTGGTCTAATATCTCGACATCTAGTTTGAAACACTTCTTGAAAAAATCTTGTTTTTTCTCTACCACAAACTCTCCAAAGCATTTAACTATAGACTCCTCATTTATTTCTTAGATTTCAGGGTGAATTCATCATGGAATAATAATTTTTTTGTAATGACCAAAGGACTAGAAGGACATAGGATTTTGTACCTGGTAATATCGATTATCACTCTTTCATAAAGGCAACAATTGTCGGCACACCAATCAACAAATTATGGGTAGTTCAGGGTTTTGTTAGTAGTAAAAAAGTGGAAGCAAGACTGGTAAACATTGTGAATATCGGTTCCTTGGTCCTTAAGTAGTTTTAGCTTCTGCTTAATAGTATCAATTGGTATATTTAACAAAATAGTGTCAAAAACCTCTACAGCTCTATCTTCAAACAATTCTTCAAATTTTTGGTATTCTAAGTTCTGGGCCTCTACATTTTCAACTTGAGCCATTTTATATAGTTTCAGAGGAGACAAAGGCCTACCTGGTGTATTCAAAAGTGGCCAAAGGATGATGTGTGAGCTGGTTATTTCCACACTGTTTTTATCTTTCATTTTACGACGCAGGAGAATAAAATAATACCCCAATTTCATGTGCAAGGTATTTTTATAACTCTTTAGATTTATATCAATCTTGCATATTTTGTAATAGAAAAAATTCCCATCCTTCCATCCTGCCTGATTCATTTTGCGTCGTCAATCCTTTTTCCAACTTAACCTATTGTTTCCTTAACACAGTTCAGAATCTGAGATTAAATTATAACAATTGATCTCGATACTAACCTTTCCAACCATTGATCTTCATTTACCTTAACCGATTTCGCATATTTACTCGTGGGATCAAAGTGAGCATGTTTTGAATCATAGATGTTTCCAGGATCAAATCTACACCATTCATTTCATCCACCCTTTATCTCCATTTCATAGCTTATGTCTTTCTACCTTTCCTTGCAACTTTTCATTGTGAAATAATTTCCAACAGTAGATCTTGATCTACCATAAATCTTAACCGTCCAACGATGTAGCTCTTACTTGATTTCACAATGCTCCAACCTAATTAACTTCCTTCTTGTTCCCATTGCGAAATCAATCTAGACCATAAATTAAGAATCCACCAATATCTTCAAACAACTCTTTAACTTTTTGGTATTCTAGGTTTTGGACCTCTACATTTTCAACTTGAACCATTTTATATAGTTTTAGAGGAGACAAAGGCCTACCTAGTATATTGACAAGTGGCCAAAGGGCGTTGTGTGAGCTGGTTGTTTCCACACTGTTTTTATATTTCATCTTCCAATGCAGGAGAATAAAATTATACCCCAATTTCATGTGCAAGGTATTTTTATAATTATTTATATTCCTATCAATCTTACATCTTCTGCAATAGAAACAATTCCCATCCTTCCTAATTCATTTTGCATCGTCGATCTGTTTTCCAACTTAACCTTTTGTTTCCTTTCTATGGCTTAGAATTTGAGATTGAATTATAATCATTGATCTGTATACTAACCTTTCCAACCGTTGATCTTAATTTACCTTAATTGATTTTTCATATTTGCTCGTAGGCTCAAAGTGAGCATGTTTTCCTTGCGAAATGATTTTTAATCGTAGATGTTTCTAGGATCAAATCTACACCATTCATTTCATCCACCCTTTATCTCCATTTCACAGCTTTCGTCTTTCTACTTTTCCTTGCATCTTTTCATTGTGAAATAATTTCCTACCATAGGTCTTGATCTACCATAAATATTAACCGTCCAATGATGTAGCTCTTACCCAATTTCACAATCCTCCAACCTGATTAACTTCCTACTTGTTCCCATTGTGAAAAAAATATAGACCATAGATTAAGAATCGACCAAGATCTCTATCATTCAAACTTGCTGGGCCTGCCCATTTTTGCATCTCCAAAAACTTTATTCTTTCCTGCATGTTGTGGCTGTGAAATGCATTCCCACCGTAGATCTATTCTGCTCAAGATCATGACTATTGGAATATGCGGGTCCTATAGGATTTCACAAAGGTAGAAATTTGATATGTTCATGCATATTGGGATTGCAAAATCCACTCCCATCATTGATCTCGAACACCATAAAATATTAGCCATTGAAATATGATGGGTGTACCAGATTTCACAAACCTACTTAATTTATTTCTTCATGCATGTTTTCTCAGGGAAATCTTTGTGCACCATTGATCTTCTTTAATCTGTTCATCCATTAGAGGAAATTTCAATTTTAAATGGGCCTTCCAAAAATAATACAAATTCCATGTCATCATGTATTAGCCAATAAAAATGCTTTAAAATTGAAAAAGGGAGCACCTCTTAAACAATTTTTTAATATAAATTTGGGGATAGGTATGATAAAAAAACTACCTTTTTTGTTAGTATTTTCGACACATCTCCCTGTTTTTTTACTCAAATTTCGATCAAGAGAGATCATTGGATACATAATTAAATTCTGGATCCAACGAGTACCCACTTGGTATACTTTTGATGAGCCCCGCTACCCCAAAAACAAGAAATACTTGAAAAATCATGATGATGACATCATCATCACATTTTGTTTTCAAGTATTTCTTGTTTTTGGGGTGGAGGGGCCCATCAAAAGTATTATGATTGGGTACTCATTGGATGCATAATTTAATTTCGCATCCAAGGATCTCTCCCAATTGAAATTTGAGTAAAAACACAGAGAGACATGTCGAAAATACGAACAAAAAAGTAGTTTTTCTTTTCTTCCTCCAAAATTAATAAATATTATTTTATTATTTTAACTATTATTTTATTAATTTTCCTTNCAATGGTTGATTCTACCTTAAATTTAACCTTCTTACAGAAATAACAAAATTTCTTTATTTTCGAGGATCTTTCCTTGATGAAATCATTTGCAGCAGTTGATTTCTCTGCTGTGCATCCATGCCCTCCATTCCTACCACCATATAACCTTGAGAAAATTTTCTTATTCATACATATTTTCAAGATTAGAATTTGGGATTTTCAGTGATTTTACATTTCAAAGCAATGGAACAACCCCTTAGAACATGTAGGGATCCCATCAACGCCCTTTAAGGTAATAGGATATGGAAAATTCTCAAACCTTCCTTTTTCTTTAATTGGTCTAACCCCCTCCAACTACTAAGCTAAAAATAGTGTTAACATCTTGCTCCAATTGGGGATTATATCCTCCCTGCAAGGTAGCAAAGAACCCCATAGACCAGTTCCTGATCCATTGGGTTTTTCCCAATTCTTTCACACATTTAACTTTCTTTTTTTACCATATTTATAAAATAAAAAATGAAGACTTCAAGAAACATGGTTACCCCTCCAGATGTTAGGGCCTTCTCTAAGGGATTCAAATCCTTTGGATCACCATATGTACTAAAAAAGTAAAGAAATATATACAGCTATAGTGTTGGAGTAGTAATACATCCTTAGTACATAGTTTATACCTTAGACTAACTTCATTTTCCTAAATTGCAATGATATCCTATGGTTTAGACTTGAGAGAGTTAATTCAGCAATATATCTGGTTATTTTGTCATGTTCACACCTACAACAGTGCCTTATCTGGTCAACCTAGCCCATGTGCACCCTCATTAATGTATTGGGGTGCTACCTCCTTGATTTAGGGGATCCAGGTTTGAATAAGTGCGCTAGTAGTGTATTTGTCCTATTTTGGCTCTCCTACGAGAATTTATTGCCACCTAGAGCATCCCACTCACCTCTATTTTCTCACCCACACTTTTCTAGGACTCATAAATGGCTCGACACACTTCACCCACATTCACACCTTGGTTTGTGACTTTTTGGGCTGAGTTGGGTCTCGATTGGTCCACTTAGGGGGGATTGAGGTCAAATCTCACCATGACACATGTACCACTCAAATTGCATTCTAGAGCCTCTTGAATTTATTTAATGTACTACAAATATGTATCATACACATCTTCAAGGTGTGCAGTAATAATAATGGTTTGATATTAGCACCTTTCACATGTGTTATTCTAGCTATTTCTGTCTCTTTGTTTTCTCTTGCATGTTTTGTCATACACTTTGATGGTGAAATTGTTCTATATCCTATATCTAACTAGAGATGCAATTATAACATAGTATAAGATATTTTTGGAGATGCAACAAAACTTGTGAGGTTGAGTTGTTGTTTAGGGCATATTTCCAGTTTATGTGAGTGTTTTTCATTGCAGGTTTTTATAACAACTTCATGGATTTGAAAGGTGTTCCTCTCCTTTCCCCATTCAACTATTCTGAGTGGAAGTTGAATATGTGTGCATATTGTTAACCCAAAAAATTCCCTCACTCAGCTCTACATGGCCTACACGACCCAAGGACACCATTTCACGACCCTCCATTAGACCCCCACACCCTCAAAAAGGATTAAGGATGAAGAAAAGGGCTTAAAACCCCTAAAAAGGAGCCTAAAATACTCGCCTAGGAGCTAAAGCCACCAAAAGGGGATAAAACCCTAAAAGGAGATAAAATTAGGGTGGAAGGGGATAAAATCCCAAAAAGGGGCTAAAGCCCGGACCAAGGGCTTAAAACCCCAAAAATTCTATAAAAGGAGGGTGGGGGGTCACTCTCAAAGACACACCTCTCTTGCATACTGTTATGTTGCCCGAGGATGCCTTGAGACAAGTTTAGCTCTCAATCCACCCACATCCCTCTCTCCTCCATCCATTGTCCCCATTGAGCCATAGCTCCTCATCCATTGTTGAGTGAGATAGGAAGGTGCTTCCTTCCAGCTAGGGCATGGTGGCCCATTTCACCAAAGGAGGTATAATCTTGTTTTATTTATGCATTTTTCTGTAGCAGTTTTTTTTATTTCTGACCCATGTATGTTTCCAGGTTTGTCTATTAACATGTTTTGCAGGTTTTTTTTTGCTTAATAATTTGTTTGCAAGTAGCCAAGGAGAAACCCTAACATTGTTTATAGAGGGGCTCACGGCCACTATCTTCTTTATGTCATTGGTTTATGTCCATTCCACTTTCTTTTTAGCATTTTGACATGCAGGAACCTACCCTTCTATCCTATAGACAGAAGGGAGACATTCCTACCCCTGTAGCAAGGATAAATCCCTACTGCAGAACTGGAAACCATACCAGGTCGATCCCACAGGATCCCTGGTCCAGATTTTTAAAATTTCAAGTTTTTTCAATTTATGCCCTAGTTTTTAAAATTTCCTGTCAGATCTAGGTTAAATCTAGTTTATTCCCTTTTTTATTATTACTGAAGCCTCTGCAAGGCAAATCTGAGTCTTTTTTTCCACAGTACAGGTTAGTGTCGGCTGGATCTGACTCGGGATCAGAAAAACACCAAATTCAGGGCAAGTCGCACTTATCGGGCCTGAACAGTGGATGAGATCACTCTTGCTCACCTAACAAGCATGACCAGGTTGCCCTTAAACCCCTAAAAGGTGTGAATTCACTCAGAAACACATACTGCTTCTATCTATGAAATCTGTGTGATTGCCTCGCCCATTTTTGGAAACATTTCACGACCCCCTCGCCGAAATTGACTCGAAACGTGTGGTCTATCAATCAGAGGTTAAATTTCAGTTTAATAGGGAATTTTAGTGCATCTTAGCCACGTCTATCCAGAACATTAGTTCAATTTTAGTTTCTATTTTAATTTACTACAAATTCATGAACAAACAATGTGTAAATTCCAAACAAATTTTAATGGCTTAATGAATGTAGCTTAACTAAAATTGATAGTAAAATTAACAGTCTTGCTTACCCTTCCTCCTCTACCCAGTCGTCACCCTTCAGGGTATTATGGGATACGACAAAGGGCAAGCTCGTATAGTCCTATGCCCTTCATTGAATATTGTTCTAAACCATTAAAATAGGGTGACTTGGAAGGTAGAGGGGGTAGAGAAGGAGGGCTTCTCACGGTGCTAAGCGTCCTCCCTATTGACCAAACTTGCATCTGGGAGGTGACCTATGGATCTACGGATGGGCTTAGTCCCATTATGTTGAGATCCCAGCACCTTCTCTTGTTTGAAGAGGAATATCAGTGTGAGGTAGTTATCTAGTTAGGCCATAAACATTCAAGGTTAAAAACTGTATTTGTTTACAAATTTCTGATTATTCATTGCATGCACAACAATGATATGAACTCTGACACAATATGATGAATTCATAAACCATTTGCATCCACCTAATACCAGAAAGACAAAAAACAAATACACCATACCAAGTAATCAACCCAACTCAGTTCATGACGCTGAGAGAGCCTTAGAATTTATCAATTTACACTAAGTTCAAACAATCTGTAGTATTTGAGGACATAAGTCCCTGACTGCTTCAACCATGGGAAGTACTTGGGCTCTGCCAAAAAACTCATTATGAGGAGTACCACAGGAACCCCAAAGTGGCTGGCCGCTAAGAGGAATTTCCAAGAGAAACGGGCAACGACCCCCACCGATTGAGTAGAAATGCCCGTGAGGAAAAAGCCAAGCACTATCTTCTAGCTGTCTTGGTGGCCGAGTGACCACCTACAACTAATAGGAATCCATTGAAACCAGGGTCCAAACGTCATTCCCACCGGTTTGATAAACATCTAACACAATTGATCCCTCACACTCTTCCTCACGCCTAAGAGGCGAACCACCACCATCCGGGACATTGAACCGACACCGTCGAGCCTATTCTCGATGATCTCGCACACCATCAGAAGGACACACATCCTCTGATTCAAATTTAGACCCATATCAATCTGAACTAGACCTCCACACAGCACCATCAATCCCCATGGATGGTGCAAATCCAGATACATTTTATGGCATAGCCATAGCTAGTGGACCCATGTCCACATCAGAACCTGGCACCCACAACCCAGTAGGTGGCCCAAGCATAGTCATGCAAACTATCATCAGTCAGCTTCCACCACCTATAGCGACCAGCCAAGCTGGTCCACTTGCAACACATAGGGGCAGTGTCCCCTCCACACACACTACCCCTCCTGCCACACAGTGGGGTAGTGTACCTTCCACTTACGTTGCCCCTACTATCATACAGGGGGGCAATGTCCCTGCCACCCATACTGTCCCCCCCAGAACACTTGGGGGCATTGGCCCATCCACAATGGTGCCACCACAAGTATCCCCAGCTATGCAGATGCATTATGCACCTGCAAATCCCACCACCATCACAGCTCCATCCCACATCAACTTGGATTCAAACTTGCCTTTCATGGATCGTCTTAATTTTCCTGATTTGGCACGGTTAATAAACGACCCCATCCGCCACCAAGATTTATGGCCACCCATGCCAACCAAGCTACCATCATACATTCCCAAGTTTGAAGGCAAAGCAGGGGAATGTCCCAAAAACCACATAATGACATTCCATCTATGGTGCTCGTCAAACAGCATCGTAGATGATTCCATCAGACTGAAGCTATTCCAACGCACCCTCATAGGTGCTACGACCAAATGGTACATTGAGCTTCCACAAGCCAAGTACCCTAATTTCAACTCCCTAGCTTTCCTATTCCTATAGTATTTCCAACTCCCCGTAAGATATGAAGAGGGGCTGGAGATCCTGCTATCCTGCAGTCAGAACACCGCCACTCATATAACTGACCACATCCATGAGTGGCGGTGATGCCGTAGCTTATGTAAAATCCAACTTGATGACAGGATCTTCTTGGATTAGTTCCTCAAGACCTTGCTCCCACCCATAGCAAAGGATGCTGCATCCGAATTTCCTCAATCCGAAGAATAGGCCATACTGAAATCCCAATAGTTTGACATAATCCATGCTCAGTCTGGATACCTGTACACCGTCATCCCAGACGCTCCCCATGTAGGGACCTCTTACCGCGACGCGCCGAGGGCATCCCATGCTGCAGATGGCATCATAAGATCAGTCTCCCAATATGCACAACACCGACTGACACCACCTGTAGTTCCATCACAACCAAGCAACAATGCTAATGTTGCTTACCAAAACCAAGCTCCGGACTACGCTAGAATGATTTCTCATTCTGGAGCAACAACTTCCTACGCAAAACCTGTGCCATCGCAGCAGGATCAGGCCATGGCTTGGCCTACACACCAGTATGCGGGGAAAATGCCCACATTTGTGGCACCACCTCCCACTCAAATCTACTATGCATGGCCAATGTAAGCAATTCAAGCCCCTGCCCCCGCTCCGTTGGGACAAGTGTTCACACAACAAAACCATCCCAACCAGCCTGCCCCCAACAATCAACAAGGGAAAGCTAGAAATAATCGACCCCAGAACCAAGGCAATAACCAACCGCAGGGAGGAAGTCAACAACTGAACCCTCCCAACAATGCCGTGGAAAACCGGCCAACTCAAAACCCCCCATGACCAAACACACCAAGACGCAACACCCCATTGTGCATAAACCAACCATGCAGATTATGTGATTTTTATGGGCACTACACATTCGAGTGTCCCCTCATGGTTCGAGCTATGCGGGCCATTCAGAACAAGGTTCAATAGGCCACCAACACTGCAAATCAATCCCAACCCAACCTAGCACCACAAGGACCTCCTCCTATGGTGCTTCAAAACCCGCTACCAGTCCAAGGGTTGGTGACAACCGCACCACCTCCCCAACCCAATCCCAACGCTCCGGGGGCACCTCCCATGGCTGAAATAGGTGTTCACCACCTGCTAGCCATGGCGTCTGAAGAGGTCAACATGCAAACCAGACGAAATCAGTGCGGTACCACCATCGAACCCAGTGACACATCAGCGGCATCAATGTCCAAAATAGTCAACCTACGTCTTCAATTACCCCCATTCCCGTGCCCCCACATATTTAGGATTTCCAATAACACCATGGCTAGAGTTGCAGTCAGCTATAGCATTGTGGATGATTTGGCCCAAACATCAACCGCCATGTCCGCTCTTGAGGTACTTCAAACATGCCCAATGTAGTGAAAATCCTTACTAGCTGCCCTTAGGGTAGTAGAACTCTCTGACTCTAAGTTGATCACATTCGACATGGAGAATGGAGAACCACACATGCCATACACCATCTCCTTCCAAATTTTGGTGTCTATCTAGAACCTGGTTGTGCACCAGTGCATAGTGGAAGAGGGGGCATCCACATGCATTATGTCCACCCTGGTTTGGCAAAAACTCGTATCACCAATTCTGCAACCATCCTCCACAACTCTGCAGGCTTATGATCGACATCCCACTAAAGCCCAAGAAATCCTGCCCCATGTCCCCATCACATTAGTCGGGAAGACAATGCTGATCGACATAGAAGTCATCAACGCTCAACTGAACTATAACATTCTCCCCGGAAGAAGTTATATGTACGCCATGAGAGCGGTTGCATAAAATTTCTTTCGTCTCATGATTTTCCCTCATGAAGGGAATATTGTGATGGTTGATCAACTCATTTATCATGATACGCAAGGGTTAATGACACCCATCAACATTATCCCTACTATCACCACCATTGAGCCACAAGGGACGACTACACACGCCAATGTCGTCCCTGCAATCAACACCATGGTTGAAAACACACTAGCCTGCCCATTGTTGAATGTGGGCCCTGGGTTTTTTGTCGATCCCACCATTATGGCTCCTTTCCCCTCTATGTCACCGCCACCAACACAAAATGAGACTGCGTACTTGTGCATGGTCTCATCCAGCACCGCTGCACCCAAACAACCACCGCAGCCGCAACCCCAAGCACAACCACAACATTGTCCACAACCGCAACACCAACAATAGCCGCAACATCACCCGTAGCATCAGCATTTTGCACAGCCACAACCACAACCACATCCCCACATGCAACCACTAGGGATTTATCTGGGCTCATCTCTAGTCCATAAAATCCCCTTCCTCTTCCCCCCACCTGGTTTCATGAGCAAGCCGATAATGGCCACCTTAATCCTGGCCATATTTACATTGGGAATTTTGGTGTGGTATCCTGATCCACCGGCTCAACAAGCAATGCCCCAAGTTGTTTTAACCCCGATGCAACCCATTGCAGTAGTGTTAGGATATTTAGACACTTAGGAGTTAGTTAAGATCAACTTGTGTAATATATCTGTTAGGTAAAAGTGTGTTTCTTTAGTATGCATTAGTATGCATTTGTAAATATTCTAATCCGACGGTCATGATATGTTCTAGACATAGAGTAATCTGATGGTTCAACTTCTCTTAGATCATACCTACCATTGATCTGTGGCTTAACACCCAATTGGTCTATGATCTCTATTTAAAGAGCATAGAGAGTCCTTGGCTAGTTGATCGATTATGAGAAGCTCATATGTAACTTTCTTTCTTTTGCATAATACATTTCTCCAAGTAGCTATTTGGCTAGGGCCGTGGACTGTTTCCCTCTCGAGGGTTTTAACCACGTGACAAAAATCGGTGTATATATATTTGATCTGTCTGTGTGAAGTAGTTGCTGAAGGTGTTTGGTCTTTTGGGAGTACCCAGTGTACCCAAACATGGTATCAGAGCTTTTATGAAGAGCCGCTTTCATTTTTTATCAAGATCTGGAACCGTTGTTGCTGAAAGTTTGAAAGGGTTTTTGTTTCTAGATTTTTTGTACATTTTTTTCCTATGAGAGCTATTATATTGCGTCCAGAGTGTCATTTCCATTGGGAAATAGTTTTCATTTCACCGAAAACCATTTCCGTTTGCTCCAGAAACACCCATTTCGGCAAATCTGAAGGTATAATGTTACAGTGACGGATTTGTTTTTTTTAAATCTCTCATATTTTATCAGTTTATTATTAGATATTTTCTGTTTTAGTCTCGGACTGTTGCCTTCCCTGACTATGTATGCTCTTTGCGTGCACCTTGTGCGATCACGGCGAATCAAAAACAGTAAGGGAAAGTTTTTTTCTTGTCTTCTCGGCTACGTATACTCTTTTCCATGCACCTTCTGCGATCACGGCAAATCAGAAACAGTGAGAAAACTTGAAAACGCTGACTTTCTGGGTAAGCTAACCAAGATCTAACCCCATTGTGTGGAAAAAAAAATGTTTTTTTTTTCTTTTTTTTTGTGATTTGCAAGAAAAAAAATCAAGCACGGAGAACGAGAGAGAAGAGTACAAAAAAAAAACCCTTCCTCTTTCCATTATTTTACGTACCTTTTAAACTTAGCTCACTTGGTCCAAAGTTGCTTTATTACTTAATAGGTCTTGAGTTCAAGTCTTATTAAGCTACTTTTTAATGCATGCAATTTCTATTTTCAAGTTATTTTATTGTAAAAGTGCATCTCGCATGAATAAAATAAAATAAAAGTGAGTCACTTAAGTCTTTTAATTTATTGCCGCACTATTTAAAAGTCACATTATTGTAAAAGTGAACATCACTTATTCTACAAAAGTGATTCACTTCAAAGCAACTTTATTGTAAAAGTGATTGTCAAAAGTTGATCTTGTGAAGAGGGGACTTCTTTTCTTAGTTGGTCAAGTTAATATCTGCCACGTCACTATTGGGGACATCTTCAACATTTTCTTTGATCAAGCATAACTTCATCATCCAGAATTAGTTTTAAGTGTCGTTTTTTTTAAAACCACATATTTTTTCGATCTCTTTGCATCCAGATAGTTAGTTTCTATTCTTTCAGCCATTATTTTATAGTATAGCTTCCCCTTGTGATATTATACTTATAAGTTCTAACTATTTCTCATGGAAATCTCGTATGGAGGATGTTCTACGAAGTAGGGGAATTTTTAGGATAACCTCAGGGAAATAAACAGAACCCACTGATGATGATAAGAAAATTAAATGGGCAAATAGATGTGATGAAGCTCATGGATTGATTGGGATGTCAATCTCTACTGATTTGCGATTCCACAAATCTGGAATTGATGAACCTAATCTCGCTTGGAAAAAGTTGGAATCTGTGTTTGGTAAACATAATGAAATTCGAGGTCATCAACTTGAGAATGATTTTCTTTCCTTGAATCCAAATTATTTTTCATGCATTCAAGACTATTTATCTAAGTATAAAACTCTTAGCCTATTATGTGCAGAATGCAAGATTAAGAAAGAAGACAAACAATGTATTTATCATATTCTTTCAAAACTTGGACCTGCATATTCTATTTTTGTATCTATATTCTACTACATGAAAGAATCCTTGACTGCAACTAGCTATCAAGAGCCTAGCCTTGAATCATTTTGTGATTCTTTAATTAGAGAGCAAGATAAGCTCATTCATCTTGGAATAATTAACAATGCAGATACATCTAGGAAATCCTTGTTGTCCCAACAGAAAGAAAATTCCAAGCCTCCTAAGAAACAAAATTTTTGCAATAATAAGCAAAACAGCAAGGGTCCCAAACCCTCTCAGTTAGCTCCTTCTTTAAAAAATGAAAAAGGATCCAAGCAAAAAGGAAAGAAGACTGAGTGTCATTTCAATTTTTGTGGGAAAGATAATCATAATGAATCTAAGTGTTTTAAGAAGATGGAAGCCTTGGAAGCAGCAATGAAGAAGCACCACATTAGCCTAGACTCGTCTTCAGAATCTACCTCTCATGGACATGCACTTTGTGCTTCTGGTTACTCTTATACTACATCTTCTTCTTCTACTTCAATTGAATGGCTCATTGATTCTGGAGCATCTTATCATATGGATAAGGATAAAGCCATCTTTTCTACTATGCATGATTGTAACGCCAAACAAATATTTGTTGGTGATGATAGATCTTTGAGTGTTGTAGGATCTGGAACAGTTCCAGTAGAAAAAGGTCATTTTAGTGATGTACTATGTGTTCCAAAAATTTCCTGCAATTTGTTATCAGTATATCAAATTACTCATTTAGGTGAAGGTAAACTGTGACGTTTACACCTCACCAAGTTGTAATCAAGGATTTTAAAAATCCTCAAAATGTCCTTGCTACTGGAACTGTTGATGATATTGCTAGGTTGTACAAATTTAACAACTTTGGGTCATCACCTTTTCCTTCAGTTTTTGTTGCTCATAGTGATAACTTGAGCAAACTTTGGCATGAGCGATTTGGTCACTTAAATTATCGCTCATTGCAACAACTATGTAAATAAAATATGGTGACTAGTTTTTCATTGGTATCTTACAAGGATGGTGTTTGTTTCATTTGTGTACTCGAAAAACATCATCGGGACAGTTTTGACAAACGTGTCTCTTGGAACGCCTCAGTTCCCTTGGAGCTTGTGCATAGTGACTTGTGTGGCCCTGTTCCATCTACTTCCTTTTCTGGTTTCAAATATTTCTTAAATTTAATTGATAACTACTCCAGATGCACTTGGGTTTACTTCCTAAAACTTAAGAGCGAAGTATTTAACATGTTCTTGGCCTACAAGGCCCTTGTTGAAAAACAATCTGGTCATCAAATTATTAAGTTAAGATCTGACAATGGAGGAGAATATGTTAACAACAACTTCACTACTTTTTGCACTGAACAAGGAATCCAACAACAACACACCGTTCCATATACACCACAACAAAATGGTGTAGCTGAACGAAAGAACCGCACTTTAAAAGAAATGGCTAATTGTATGATCCAATCTAAGGCACTAAGTCTTCAATATTGGGATGAGGCCATAAATTGTGCAAATTACATAGTTAATCACACACCCACTAAAGTTTTACAAGGTATAACACTGAAAGAAGCATGGAGTAAAATTAAACCAGATGTAAGTCACTTTTGTGTGTTTGGTTGTGAAGCATGGGCTCACATTCTGAATGAAAAATAGAAAGCATTGCAACCTCAAAGTGAAAAGTGCATATTTGTTGCATATTCTAAAGATGTAAAAGGTTATAGACTTCTTCAGACACATTCTCATGATATAATCATTAGAAGAGATGTTAAATTTGATGAAAATCTCTTAGCCTGCGACCCTAACTTGGCGAGTGTGCCATCTTTGGCCTGCGAGCCTGATTTGGCGATTGTGCCTTCTTCTTCTTCTTCTTCCAGCTTCCTTGACAGGTTTCCAACTACAGTTTCTGATGATGACAGTGAGGATGAAAATCCACCTCCTCCTGCTCATGTTCCTCCAATTGCACTAGCACCAATACTTCCTCGATGGGTCCGTTCAACATGTGAAGCAAATGGTGATCTTGTCAGTGATCCTAGATATCAACATCGAACACGTTCTCAGTTTCAGTGAGCCTCTTCTCTTTTGGCTCAAGTTTCCAAGAATCATGATCCAAATTTTTTTGCAGAAGCTTCAGAAAATCCAGATTGGGATGCAGCTATGGATGAAGAATATCGTTCCTTAATAGTGAACGATACTTGGGATCTTGTTCCTCTTCCAAAAGGAAGAAAACTTGTCAGATGTAAATGGGTCTACAAAACTAAGTATGCATCAGATGGAAGTGTTGAAATACTTAAGGCAAGGTTAGTTGCCAAAGTTTTTTCCCAAGTTGAAGGGATTGACTACAATGAAACCTTTTCCCCTGTAGCAAAAATGAACTCCATCTACCCTGTTCTTTCCCTTGCAACCTTACATAGCTGGGAAGTCCATCAAATGGATGTTAATCCTGCCTTCTTACATGGTGATTTACAAGAGGAAATTTACATGGAACAACCTCCTGGATATGTTCAGAATAACTCTAGCCTTGTTTGTCTCCTTAAGAAATACTTATATGGCCTTAAGCAAGCTCCTAGAGCTTCATATGTCAAAATGGATAGCTTTCTCCTTAACACCGGTTTTTCTAGATGCCATTCTGACCCCAATGTCTATACCAAGAAAGTAGTAAACCATCTCATCATACTTGTTCTTTATGTTGATGATATTATCCTTACTGGTAGTGACCATAAACTTATAACCCATGTGAAATCCAGTCTAAAGCAAAATTTTGAAATGTCAGACTTAGGAAATTTGCATTATTTTCTTGGTCTCCAAGTATTGCAAACCAAAGAAGGAATTTTACTTTCCCAGTCTAAGTATGCTTGTGACCTTCTTTGTCGCTTCCACACGGAAGATTGTAAACCAACCCCTTCTCCCTTCCAGTCCAGAGTCAAAATTTCTGCCACTTGTACCTCCCCTGAAGTAGATGCCACCTTGTATCGTCAGCTTGTTGGTAGTCTTTTATACTTGACTCATTCCCATCCTGGCCTTTCCTTTGTCATTGATCATGTTGCCCGTTATAGGAAAACTCCTCATGAAAGTCACTAGAAAGCAGCAAAAAGAATACTTCGATATATTCGAGGTACAATTCAGTTTGGGATTCATTATAGTACAGGGGGGAACCTTTGTTGGTTGGTTTCACTGATTCAGATTGGGCCGAATATATTGATGATCGAAAGTCTACTGCAGGTTATGTTTTCAATCTAGGACCTAGACCTGTCACTTGGGCTTGTAAGAAACAAAAATCTCTTGCTCTTTCTTCAGCAGAAGCAGAATATCGAGACGCAGTTAATGCCAGTTAGGAAGCTTTATGGCTTCGATAGATCCTTTCAGAGTTTGGATTCGAGTAGCAGAAGCCTACTCCACTTTGGTGTGACAATCAAAGTGCCATCAAGATTGCCAAAGATCCATCTCTACATCAGTGTAGCAAACACATTGAGCTACACATGCACTTCATCAGAAATATTGTTCATGATCGTGTTAATGAAGTGCTCTATTGCCCTACAGCTGATCAAGTTGTAGACATCTTCACCAAGTCTCTTACAGAAGCGAAGTTTTCTAAACTTTGGTCTATGTTAGGAGTTCAGGAATGTGTCCTTAAGGGGGGATAGGCTCTAATGCCTCCTTCCTTCTCCTAATAGTGACACTTTTGTAAATCCTTCAATCCTATCCCAAGTTGTTCTTAATGGGGGATGTTAGGATATTTAGACACTTAGGAGTTAGTTAAGATCAACTTGTGTAATATATCTGTTAGGTAAAAGTGTGTTTCTTTAGTATGCATTAGTATGCATTTGTAAATATTCTAATCCGGCAGTCACGATATGTTCTAGAAATAGAGTGATCTGAAGGTTCAACTTCTCTTAGATCATACCTACCATTGATCCATGGCTTAACACCTGATTGGTCTATGATCTCTATTTAAAGAGAATAGAGGGTCCTTGGCTAGTTGATCGATTATGAGAAGCTCATATGCAACTTTCTTTCTTTTGCATAATAAATTTCTCCAAGTAGCTATTTGGCTGGGGCTGTGGACTGTTTCCCTCTCAAGGGTTTTAACCACATGACAAACATCGGTGTGTTGATCTGTGATCTATCTGTGTGAAGCAGTTGCTAAAGGTGTTCGGTATTTTGGGAGTACCCTGTGTACCCAAACAAGTAAAGTCTCACCCTCCACCTGGTTCTGAAAAGCCAACCACTGCACCCGCACCCGCACTGCCCCACCCAAAAAGGGCCAGGGGCAAGAATGCCAAAGCCACTGTAGAACCATGACAAGTCCCGCCTTGCGTCGTCTATGAGCAACAAGGACATCCAACTCAGAATTTCCCTGAAATCCCCATGATCCGTGTACATTTGGATTCCATGGATACAAACAAAAAGATCCCTATGGTTGAACTCCCAACTGCACCAATAGTCAGGAACAAGGAATTGAGAACAAATCATGCTTGTGCCCTTTGCGGTTTGTATGGACATTACTCTCACCATTGACAAGACCTGCCCAAATTTTGAATGGCTCTAGCTGACCTCCGTCAACATTCCCTTGAGTTTGAAATCACCTTGATCGAAGAAGTGCACCCCCCACCACCTTCTTCAGACACCATGCCCATCTACATGATGTCGAGTTCAACTGACCCACTTATCTCCACCCCCAATGACGGTCCATCAGACCTGTCTCTTCGTTGCTTCAGCAACAATGAGGAGATACTTGAAGCTCTGATCGCCTCAGAATACCCATGGGATGACATGTACCATTGCTCATTCTTCGTCCTCGAAGAACTTGTGTCGCAGTATGACCAGTTTTTCATGGAGACCAAATATTTCATCTGTGGGAAAGTTGACTGGTTTAAGAAACCCATCCTAGCACCAGACACCTTCGAAGAAGGAAACATGGCCAACATTTCACCCACCATCAAAAGCGACATCTCAACCAATTCTAAGATTGTTGAAGAAATCATGCTGGGGGCATCTTGCTCCCCGGAAGAGGTCACTACCTACAAAGCTCTCTTCCAAGAATTTCGTGACCTCTTTTCTTGGTCATACACTAAAATTCCTGGCTTAGATCCATCCATCGTGGAACACCATGTCGACACATGGCCCGATGTGTCACCCATATGCCAAAAGCAACGGCCCATTCACCCTTCCAAAGTGGTCGCGGTTAAAGCCGAGATAGAGAATCTGTGCACTGTCGACTTCATCTACCCAATTACGTACACCACTTGGGTTTCTAATCCTATTCTTGTGAATAAAAAACAAGGTACCATTCGTGTTTGCATGGACTTCCGCGACCTCAATGAGGCATGTCCCAAAGCCAACTTCCCAACACCCTTCATCAATCAGATCATCGATGCATGCACTAGACATGAATCATTTTCCTTCATGGATGGTTTTTCTGGATATAACCAAATCCAAATCTAGAAAGAATACCATTATAATACGGCATTCACAACCCCATGGGGCACATTCACGTATCGAGTCGTGCCCTTTGGCCTAAAAAATGCTGGAGCCACCTTCCAGTGCACCATGACATATTGTTTCTATGATTTTATTCACATCATCCTGGTCTACCTAGACGACCTTACCGCTTGATCACCAAAACAATCGCAACATATAGACAACTTGCGGCAAGTCTTTTTACATTGTCGCAAGTACAAAATTCACCTCAATCCCCTCAAGTGCGTTTCTTGTGTCCCAGCAGGCCATCTACCATGATTCATCGTATGTCACAAAGGGATAACGGTAGATCCCCTCAAATTTCAGGCTATCCTTGACATTCCTTCCCAAAAAACTCGACACCAACTACAGATCCTCCAAGGCAAGGCCAACTTCCTTCGCCACTTTGTACCAAAGTATGCAACAAAAGCTTATGGATTCATTCACCTGCTCCACACAAAAATCCCCTTTGTGTGGGATCAGCAAGCACAAGAATCATTTGATGCACTCAAACAAGCCCTGGCTTCTGCACCATTACTTTCAGCACCAGATTTCACCTAGGACTTCATTCTCTATGTGTCGGCCTCAGACAATGCCATCGTCAGAGTCTTGGTCCAAGAAGACGATGCTTTCTGTGAGCACGTGATTTACTACATCTGTCAGAAGCTAACAGGACCCCCACTGCAATATTCACCCAAGGAGAAATTGGCCCTCACCATCGTCTTCTCGGCCCAGAAGTTGCGCCACTACATCATCATGAACCATACACGTCTAGTGGCTGATTCAAACCCAATGTGGTACCTCTTAAGCTACCACCTTCTACAAGGTCGAGCAGCTAAGTGGGTAGTCGTCCTCCAAGAATTAAAATTAGAGTTCATTTCCCAAAAAAGCACAAAGGCACTCACACTATCCACACTCATGACCAATCTGCCCCCACTAACCATGTCATCACCCCCCAAGGATGACCTCCCTGATGATTTCTTATTCATCATATCCACGGACGACCCATGGTATGGGGACATCCTTCTTTATTTACGAACAGAGAATTTTGTAGTGCACTTAAACCGTGACGATAGGCGACGCATCCAACATCAATCCATTCACCACTTGCTGATTGGAGGCATTCTATATCATCGAGGAATTGATACCATCCTACATCATTGCCTCACCTGTGACGAGGCCGAAACCATCCTCAACGACTGTTATAGTGGAGCGTGCAGTGGCCACCTTTCAGGCCTAGAAACCACCCAGAAGATTCTATGTGCCGGCTATTTCTGGCCCTCCATCTTTGCTGATTGCGTAGAGGCAGTCAAGCATTGCTGTAGCTGTCAGCTATTTGCCCCAAAGACAAGAGCCCCCCTTGCATTGTTACACCCCGTAGTCATAGTCAGGCCCTTCTGCAAATGGGAAATCGACTTCATGACAATCAACCCCATCTCAGCTAATGGTCATAAATACATCATTATGGCAGTCGATTACTTCACTAAGTGGGAAGAGGCCATGCCCACATTTGATTGCAAAGATGAAACCGTAGCGCACTTTTTCTTTAACCATGTTATTTCATGATTTGGTGTTCCTAAACAATTAGTCTCAGACCATGGAGCACACTTTCAAGACGCCATATGGGCTGAATTGTCAACCATGTTGAAATTCAAATACCAGTACTCATCTTCCTACTACCCCCAGGGCAACGACCAAGTTGAATCCATTAAGAAGATCATCAAAGCAATGCTCCAAAGGATGGTGGGAAACCATAAAACCAATTGACATCACATGCTATTCTCCACCCTATGGGCTTATCACACATCCACAAAAACCGCAACCGGTTTCACCCCCTTCTGCCTAGTACGTGGCGTTGAATAAGTGCTCCCTATAGAGTGCCAAATCCCATCTCTCTACCTTGTAGTAGAACTTCTCCCTAACACTTCACCTTGAGAAGAACGACTCCTCCAACTTGAGCAAACCATAGAAGACCATCGAGCTTCCCTCCAAGCCATTGAAGTAGACAAAACATGCTTAAATGTCCACTATGACTCCCATGTCCACCCTCGCACCTTCAGCGAAGGCGATATGGTTCTAGTCTATGACCAACCCAACGATAAGTTGGGCAAAGGCAAGTTCGAGTCAATGTGGTATGGCCCGTACGTCATCCACCATTTCCTCGGAAAAGGGGAATACACCCTCGTTGACTCTGATGGACAACTCTTGGAGAACCCCTGCAACGGGCTCTACCTTAAGAAATTTTACGCTTAACATCACCAATGAGTTGCTTCATTTTATTTTCTTGTTTTTTAACGTTTTTTACCACAAATTAGGGGCAACACCATTAGCTTCTACTCCAAATTCACCCAGAATCAGTTCGAGACACCCCTCACACCTCCAAGCTCAAATTTATATCTCTTTATGAGACCATCATCTCATGTTTAATAAATTAATTTCGGGACCATTTCCCACGAGTCACCTCGATTTGCGAGCCATGACATGACAATGCAAGTGCCTACGGACTTGTACTTGTATCACACTTCTCGGCTGCTACTCATGCGCATTTTTGGGCCACCGCTCGTTAAGGGTTACCATTTTTCTTTTTTGTTTTGTATTTGTAACACATAGTTGTCTTCTCCACCTACCGCACCTTACACAGACCTCTGGACCATTGTCCACAAAACAATTTATTTTTCTTGTATGTATTTGGCATATAAGTGCCCCCAGACTTGCACTCACATCACATGTAGTCAATTCTATCCACCATAACACACACACGCTCTCCTAACCTCTATCTGAGAGCCACCTCAGTTTGCGTGCCTCTGCTGCACCGACTCATGAGCCTTTTCCGCGATCTATCCCATGCATGTATTGGTATGTTTGAGAGCCTTCTTCTCTGTCCATACTACATGAATGACCTTTGGACCACTGTCCATCGTCTCGACATGGGGCACCACTTGTGCCACCACAATCGGTTAATCGTACTGGAGTTTCGTTTAAGCTCTTTTCTGACTCCTTAAAATAACAAAAAGATAGCCGAGCGCAGCTGCTTCATTTCCCACTCGCTAAAGTATAGGAAAGGGCATCTACATCATCTCGTTTACCTCCTTTTGCAGACCATGTAGACCATTAAATGAAAAGGACCACCTTGGCATATTCAAGCCAAGACCGTCCCCCTCTACATACTTTTATTCTTTCTTGGGCAGAGGGGCCGTACTTTACAAAAAATCTCACCATAGCTTGTCGTTAAGCTCTTTTCCAGCCTTCTCATCAAGAAAATATTATCAAGCAAACTTGGTTTCATTCATGCTCGTAAAAGTATCTGAATGACCGTCCAGTCAGTATAGGTTTAACCTTTTTCGACCTGATTGGACTACCAACAATAAAGAAGTCTCTCATCCCCTATAGGATGGGTGAGCTCTCCTATGTAAACTTTTATCCTTTTTCGGGAACAGGAGACTACCAATGAAAAAGAGCCCCCACTGGAGTCTTCTTCATCCTTTCAGACTCTCTAAAATTGAAAGCACCATCGAGCGTTTACTTTCTCGGGCTCGCCAAAAATCCACGAGATCATACCATAACGATGTCCCTAGACACCACCCCATATAAAATAGTTTGGCAGCATTCCCCCCTTTGGGTCGCCTTTGTTCAGAATACTCTACAATGTATCTTCCTTGGATCCCATCAATATCAAAAGTTCCCACCTCCTCCAAGTATTTCCCATTTGCAGTGACATTCCCTGTATTACAGATATGATCCCATTCCCATGAGTCAAGTTTCATTTGCTGCCTGGTCCTCCCTGCCTTCATACTCTGAAAAAAGGAAGTTTGAGTCTAGCACACTCCCCTTTCCCCTGTTCAATTCTTTCCCCCCCCCCCCCCCCCCCCCCTACCCTTGTTCAATTCTTTCCCTCCCCCCCCACCCCCATTTAGTGGGTCAGTCTGCAGATTTTCACACACCTTTCGGTTATCTCCCTCGCACTTCTAGTCAAGGAAACACCATTGCCTTGACTAGGGGCAGGTCTCCCTCTATCGATGACAACACACATATTCCATAGGATAGACCCAGAGGTCCCTGTATCCTGGTTTGATTAACCTCATTGATGAGTTCCTTAGACCACTTGAGAGGAATCCTTAATGTCTCTCGGGATGGTTGTTTCTCACGTGCTCGACTCCAACTACATCATTGCACCATTGAGATTCATATAGGGTTTGGTCCGCACAGTACTTGGTGAAAGACCCTAGATGTCACCTGACTCTAGCACATTGATGAGTCTATTCAAGGGACCTAAACATGTTATGTCTCTTGTGATTTTCGGGTTGCGTTGGAGACAGTGTTTAGAAGCCCCAACAGTGCTTTGATATACCTTTATGATTGATGCAGCATACTTGTACCACAGAGACTCTAACTCTCATTCAACGAGTCCATACAGCTATGTACCATTCCAGATCCAGCACACCGTCAGTCATGAAGATATAGTATTCCATGAGAATGCCATAGGTCCAATGTGCCATATCAGCATTGTATTCAGCCTCACTTTGAGGCAACCATCATTGTATCATCAGTTGTATATGATCGGCTCTTGTATTTTAGAGCATAGATCAAATTATTCTTTTGGCATTGTCACGAGCATGGGGATGCCCGCCTCGTCCATATACATGTCACACATTATTTTTATCTCACCCATTGATGGGAACCATATTAATACAAAAACCAAAAGCCACCATGCCCCAACCCCCGGAAGCACCACCTCTCCACAGAAAATCCTATGATGTCTGTCGGCCATACGATGAGCTCCTGCCCTCACACATCAAGGGGAAATCTATTAACCCAAAAAATCCCTCACTCAACTCTACATGGCCTACACCACCCAAGGACACCATTTCACGACCCTCCATTAGACCCCCACACCCTCAAAAAGGATTAAGGATGAAGAAAAGGGCTTAAAAACCCCAAAAAGGAGCCTAAAATACTCTCCTAGGAGCTAAAGCCCCCAAAAGGGGCTAAAACCCTAAAAGGAGATAAATTTAGGGTGAAAGGGGCTAAAGCCTGGACCAAGGGCTTAAACCCCTAAAACCCCAAAAAAGCTATAAAAGGAGGGTGGGGTGTCACTCTCAAAGACACACCTCTCTTGCATACTGTTATGTTTCCCATGGATTCCTTGAGACACCTTTGCCTCTCAAGCCACCCACATCCCTCTCTCCTTCATCCATTCTCCCCATTGAACCATAATTCCTCATCCATTGTTGAGTGAGATAGGGAGGTGTTTCCTTCCAGCCTAGGCATGGTGGCCCATTTCACCAAAGGAGGTATAATCTTGTTTTATTTATGCATTTTTCTGTAGTAGTTTTTTATTTCTGACCCATGTATGTTTGCAGGTTTGTCTATTAACATGTTTTGTAGGTTTGTTTTTTCTTAAAAAGTTGTTTGTAGGTAGCCAAGGCGAAGCCCTAACATTGTTTGCAGAGGGGATCATGACCACTATCTTCTTTTTGTCTATGCTTTCTGTCCATTCTGCTTTCTTTTCATCATTTTCACACGCAGGAACCTACCCTTCTGTCCTATAGATAGAAGGGAGCCATTCCTACCCCTGTAGCAAGGAGAAATCCCCACTACACATATCTGAAGAGTAAATGTCTTTATTATGTGTGCATTGGTGTTGTGAGAGAACTAGAGTCCTGTCAAGAGAAGGATGCTTGGCTTAATGACAATGAGAGATCCTATGGAACTATGTGTCTAGCTATACCTCCTACAATGCACTACATTCTTGATTTTGTTGATTACCCATTCGAGATTTGGAAAAATATAGATGAATCTCTTGGCATGCAGCAAGAAGATGTGAGCTATATGGAGATCAAGCAAATAGGCACCTCCTTATGTGTTCTTTCTCCTATAATCTTGGCCTCATGCATTTCTCAAGAAGTTGTACAGAATGAAGAAGAAGAAGTAGCCAAAGATTCAGCAAATGATCCAACTCAAGTTTCTTCCTCTATGGCTTACTCTCCTTGTCAAGAAGCTATATTTCATGAAGAGAGCATATGAGTTGCTGCCATCACCACTGCTGAAGATTTATCTATCTATTCTACACCCTTGTCCTCCATGTATTCTGTTACAAATGGTGAAGAGTTATTTCTAGTTGATGTTCATAGCGAGCCTTCTATAGAAGATGGGTTTTCTTCACATCAGATTATTGGTTTGAAAGATGGAGAGTTTTAGATGTCAAGTGAAGATATCTCATTGCTTCACACTATTTTTCCCATGTATTCCTCCACCATCACTAGTAGAGTTCCTTCAAGCTCATATGAACATGGAGAATCCTTTTCCATCACAATGGCGCATTTCGAACTCTTGTTCCACATTCTTGCAACTCATTACAACCTTCATTCAAACTTGATTCTTCAATATCCTTATGACTCACTTGGGGTCACCTATTCTCAAGCATTTTCAGTCTCTTTCAGGCATGGCATCCTGTTTGGTTCGAATTTCAAGTCTGAAGAGCACCATTTTCTCTCCCATCAGTGCATTTCAATTGTTCTACATGGTGTAAGGATTCATCATGCAACTGCTCCTAAGTTGGTTGAGCACATTTAACTTCTTCCCAAGAAGAAGATTCCTCCATAAATTTTCATTTAGTTTGGAGTCTGTGCAAATTTTGTTTCTGTTTCATAATCCATTTTTGAGGGTAGGTTTTGTCCCATGAGGTTTTCCTCCTTACCTCTATTACATGGATCAATAAAATTTGTAAAAGATGACTTGTGCCTTAGTTTCCAAGGCCTCAAAATCATGAGAAGTACTAAGTTTGTATTAAGGGAGGGTGTTGGAGCAGTAATACATCCTTAGTACATAATTTAGACCTTATAAGGCTAACTTCATTTTCCTAAATTGCAATGATATCCTATGGTTTAGACTTAGGAGAGTTAATTCAACATTATATCTAGCTATATTGGCATCTTCACACCTATAATAGCGCCCTAGATGGTCAACCTATCCCATGTGCACCATCATTAATGAATTGGGCCACTACCACCTTGATTTGGGGGATCCACGTTTGACCAAGTGCGTTAGTGGTGTATTTGGCCTATTTTGGCTCACCTAGGAGCATTTATTGCCACCTAGATCCTCCTACTCACCTCTATTTTCTCAACCACATTTTTCTAGGACTCATTAATGACCCAACACACTTCACCCACATTCACACCTTAGTTCGTGACTATTTGGGATGAGTTGGGTCTCCATTGGTCCACCTAGGGGGGATTGAGGTCAAATATGACCACGACACATGTACCACTCCAATTGCACTCTAGAGCCTCTTGAATTTATCCAATGTACTAAATATGTATCATACACATCTTCAAGGTGTGCTGTAATAATAGTGGTTTGATAGTAGTACCTTTCACATGTGTTGTTCTAGTTATTTCTGTCTTTTTTCAATTATCTTGCATATTTTGTCAAACACTTTGATGGTGAAACTGTTCTAGATCCTAGATCTATCTTCAGATGCAATTCTCACATATAGTACAAAAATTACCTCCTTCCCCCAAAACATGTAATGCTTTAAATATCTTCCATTGATTGGGCCTCCTTTCCGCTGAGACCCATCCTGATGTTGTAGAATGAATGAATTTTCACCTTCGTATGTTGCAATGATATACATACCTACTCACATGTGATCAAACTTACCATGCTTGTATTCTCTAGACACATCCCATTTCAAAACCAAATCATCAATCTGGAAATGTTCTTCCTTGACCTTCCTATCAAAAGTGTTCTTCATTTTTTCTTGATGTATTTTCACTTTATCATAATATTTCTCCCCCGTCTCATTTAGCTCAATAATTTGATTTATTCTCCTTTGCATATTATTAGGTTCGTCTTCCTTCTCTTGCAACAATTTCATGACTGGAACTCCCAAGGATGATGGAAAACCAATTTCATATCCATATACTAATTGAAATGGTGACATTCCAATTGCCCTTTTGTGTTGATTATGTCATCCCACAAAGCATATTTCATCTTTTTATGCCAATTTTGTTCTCCTCTAACAATTTCTTTATTATTCTTACCACCCTCTTGTTAGAAGACTCTGCTAGTCTATTACCATGTGGATTGTAAGCAAAAGAATGATTAAGACTGATATGATACTTATAAAAAAAACTGATCATTTTCTTAGATTTGAAAGTAGCTGCATTATCAGTCACAATCCTTCTAGGACAACGAAACCTAGAAAAAATATTGTTCTCAAGAAAATCCATAACCAGTTCATCTATATCTCTCCTTGTAGGTATTGATTCAATCCACTTGGTGAAGTAGTTAGTTGTTGTCAAAATACACCTATGTTTCCTTACATAAGTAGGATTAATTTCTCCAATGAAATATAATCCCCACTGTTGAAAGGGTGTTTCTACTGAGATTGGATTAAGAGTAACTGGAACAAGTTTCCTCTTACCATCAAATATCTTGCATTGGTGGCATGTAGTAGTCTCCTTATAAACATCATAAAACATTGAGGGCTAGTAAAAACCTTCTCTCAAAGTTTTATTTGTTGTCACATTCCATGAGTGATTCTTTCCACAATCTCATTTGTGGAAATCCTTCATAGTCTGTTTAGCTTCATTTTCCAGTAAGCAATTTAGTATCACACCACAAGGATCCTTCCAATACATGTATTGATTCAAAATGTAAAACTTAGAAGCTTTCAACTTCACATACCTTGCCCTTGTTTTTCTTAACCATGCAGGACCTTGTAGATTCTTTAAAACATACACAATATAAAAATACCATGGAGAGATAAAAAAATCAGGCATTACCTATACCCCTGTATCAAGCTGATTTGAGTGACTGGTCAAAAAATTAAATTGTAAGGATTCACAATTAGAGTCTTCCATTAGTTTTATGATTCCTTGTCCTTTAATCAACTTGGTAGGATTGATTTCAATATCATACTCCAATAGTACATTAATCCATATTTCTCTTTTCCCTTATGGATCTGGCTGTGTGAGAATACTCTTCACCACATTACTTGGAACATAGGAAATAATATGTGACTGAAGAATATACACTCTGAAATCTTTCAAATATTTTACCAAAGCATATGCCTGCTTTTCCATGATATCATATTTCAATTCTCCATCCCCTAATACCTTACTGAAGAAATCTATGGGATGTTCAGTATTCTGATTCTTCTTTTGTAACAAAACTTTAGTAATAGTATGTTGTGAGGCACAAGAAAAAATTAGGAAAGGGTTCATCCATGGAGGTGGGTTACAATTTTTGCAAAGCAATTTTCCCAAAAACAAAAAAAACTACCTTGATTGAGCTTTTCCTAAAACCTCAATCGAGGTCTTAACACCTCAATCGAGGGTTTAGAAAATGATCGATCGAGGTCTTCTTAAACACTCGATCAAGGGTTTAAGAAGACAGCTTGATCGAGCATCTCTAATCGTTATAACTATAAATAGGCAACAAACCCATGATTTAATTCACTGTGTTTGTTGCATAAAAAGGGTAATTTATATTCATTTGTAGATATGGGTCGCAAAGTAATTTAATTTATAGATATGATTGATCACATTTATAACTCCAATTACTCCGCAAATAATATCTACACATAAAATCTAGAGGAAGTGGCAATAGTAATGCTTTTACTTGTTGCTTCTTCAAGGTATGTACTGTAATACCCCAGTTTTGACCCCGTTTGCATTAAAAGGTACATGATGTATATATTGTAATTAATCATGGTGTGGAGATAAAGGAAAAATCCCAACCATCGGTTTGGTTGTGTTATGTTTCGACGATTGAGATCGTTGCTGATGGTATATCGTGATATCCAGCACATTATAGTTTTGGCATCATGTAAATATGCACTTTAATTAAAATGAACCCCAACTAGCTATGTCAATGAAACCATGATGAAAAGGGCATGATTTTTCTAAGGATAACGAGGGGGAATTATTAAACCTTGAGCCATTGGGAAAGTGCCAAGTGTCAACCACCCTTTTGTCTCATTCAGCCACCCAGTCCTTTGGGGAAAGCATTAGTGGAGGGAAGTTATTGCTGGGTAGTGTTGGCTGGCAGGAGTGTTAGTACTTCTAGCGGACTCATTCACTCTCACGCAGGCAAAGGAAGGGTACGACCCCATTTTATTCCATTCTTTCCCATCCTCACAGGAGAGCTGTTCTGTTTTTCCTCCTCACGCAGGAAGTCGGTCTGGTCTCCACCCTTCACGATTGTGGTATGTGTAATTTCCCCTTCACGCAGGGAGCACTGTTTTACCTCATGCGTAGGATGTGCATTCTAGGCTGTATCTTGCTATCCTCACACAGCTGAGATATTGATGTTGGTTTTCCCATCGAGTTTGGGTTGTTGCTGAGTTGTTTTGGCCACGATTAGGGCCAAGAACAACTCCGAAGCCATGTTTGCTCAGTCTGAGCTATGTATTACCCCATTTGGGTTGTTTTGTGGTGTTTTCCCCTAAATCCCAGAGTTGTGAATTATTGTGGGGAATCTGAGTGGAACCTGAGCATGCTTGGTAAGCCTAGTATGTGCGCAAGAGCCTCACAGGCAGAACTAGAGGGATGGCTTTCCTCTCTACACCTCCTGGGTAGCACTGGAAGGGAATTCATGGCCCGAGGGACTGTGAAGCAGAGAAGGGAATGATTCCTTATGCTTGGAGGGTGTGGATGTTTTAGAAGTCAAGCTAGCTTTGGTGCAGGTGTCCTTAGCTCTTTGATGAGACCCCCATCTTAGCATTCAGTGTTTCCCCAGTTTCGTGAATAGCCTGTTAAACCCACTGTGTTGGCTTGGCTGACTTGTGTACCTTCGATTATGTGTGAGCCTGCTTAGTTCCTTATTCCTTGGGGAATCATGCCCAGCTCAGGGGTGGCAGTGTCCCTGAGGGATTAAGGAGCACACTAGCTTATGTTTGGGTGGAACGTTGCAGTGACGTAGCTGGTTGCGGGACAAGTTCTTTATAAGATAAGTATTCTCGTCTATTTCACTTATGCAATCATATTTTATGTTTAATGAATTATGATGAACATGTTGAATGCTGGAATGTATGGTTTTGCTTCCGTTGTATGTTAAACAATTATGCATCTCTGGATGTTTTTACTTCCAAGCATTTTACTTCAGTTTATATGTATGTACGTGTTCATGGGGCTAGTTTCCCGATTGGTTAATGGCATGGTAGCATCCTCTTCGTCGGTCGAAGGGTCGGGGACATTAAATATTCATATCAGAGCTCATGTTGCAGCGTGGGCCTCCATGGGCTGTGAGAATCAACGACAGAGGCAGGTTGTCCTCTGCCCAGTAGGACAAATGAGAAAATGACAGGAAAAATTTCAAGAAAATTTTCTAAGTGTCGAGACTGTTGGATCATCGGAAGACTTAGTCGGAAGACCCTCCGATATAGACCCCGGTGGCAGTGAGAAATAGAGGAAGTTTGAGCCGACGAAGTGGCTGGAAAAGCATGAAGGCACCGCAACGGTGGTGGAAGAAATATGATGAAGGTGTCGATACATCGGCAGGAAAAGGAAGATGGAGCCGATACATCGGCTTGGTTGGCAGGTTTGAGCCGCAACGACAGCGGAAGATAGTACATGATTGAGGCGACGTGGGTGAAAATTCAAAAAAATTTCAAGTGTTGAGATCATCGAAAGGCTTCAGCTGAACACTGCCGAAATGTCGGCACATTTAGAAGGAAGGAATTCCGATGCCGCTGATGGATAAAAGGTGAAGACGGAGCCTAATTATTGACAGGGATCTCCTGAAGACTACCGAAACGTCAGAGAAATTAAGTTGATTGAGTAGCCAATGCGGCGGCGGGTGAAGGAAGAAGTTTTTCCGAAGAGCTAGAAGTGTCGAAAAAATTTAGACGATCGAGCAGCCGATGCAGCGGCGGAAGGAAGAAGAAAAATTTCCAAAATTTTTTCTAAGTACAGAAAACATTGGAAAAATTTAGATGATCATCCCGTTGACACGTCGGAAAAATTTAGATGATCAGCCTGCCGACACGTCAGAGAAATTTAGATGATTGGTCCACTGACACGTCTGAGAAAGTTAGAGGATCGGTCCGCCGATATGTCGAAACCCAGAGGAAGATCAGCCCAAAACATCGAAAAATTTTAGTTGATTGGACCGCCGATGAGTGTCAAATGAAAGATGAAGATCAGACCGCCAAACTGTCGGAAACGTAGTCAACTAGCGACCCGATACGTCGGAATCTTAGTCAACTAAGGACCCAATATGTCGGAAGATTAGTTGGGAAGAGACATGATTTAACAAAGGATTTTTTTTTGAATTGCAGTGGAATTTCTCAACGGATTTCATCAGTTTTTCAATGGGATTTTCAACTATTTTCCAGTGGATTTTCAGGGCTAAAAAGGAGAAAAATGGCAGCGATATTATGCGCCGGATTGGGTGAAAATCAAATATTTACAAAAAAAAAGAACACAAGGGCATTGCGCTCAACCCCCGCTGCAGTGGTGTAGGAAATCCACAAGGGGGAAATCCCCCTTGAACTCCATCATCCCCCTGGGACATTCGTTCTTGTGAAAAGAAAATTCTATGTTTTGGGCAAATTAGTCAAACCCAAAATTCTTAAAAGATGAATGGTGCACCAGAAACGAGATCCACAAGTTACTGAGTGTTCCTCGTTGTATGCACTGACTTCGCGTGATAGAAAAGTTTTCTTGAATCTTCCTAGATTTGATCCTACAGGTGGCTGAATTTGGCATTCTAGACCAGAATACAGTTGTGTGTAAAAGTGCATAAATTTGGTTAAAATTGTCATTTTAGAAGTAGTGTGATTTTCACACCCGAAGTTAGAATGGAGCATGTGGATAGGCATTGGAAATCTTATCCAGCAGAGAACAACGGAGAATCACCAGAGTTTGAATGAGGAGCATAAAAGTACTAGTGGTTGTTTTGACAAACAATGTTGCTGTCAATTTGGACAAATTCGAGAATTGCATTCCTAGAAGTAGCAAAGACCATGAAGACAAACCAGCTATTATGTGGAAGAGGAATTCCATGCAAAGATGAGGGATTTGAAAGGGAAAATTTCTTAAACCCTGTCTTGCTAATTATATTTATATTTTATAAGCTTTGTATACATAAACAAATTATGGCATGGGGATGTTGGAAACACGTGGGGATATGTTTTGCATGCATAGGATATTACATATTGGTAAGAGTAGTGGGAATTATACATTTACAAAGAACCACTAATGGTAAATATTGTATTGGTGTTGGTATTGGTAGAAAAAAAAACGACAACAGCAGTATGGCTAAAGATGTTGATGATGTTGTTATGGGACCATCAACCTTATAAAAAAAGGGATAAGGCAACAAATCCATGATCAAGGAGATGGTGAGCGAATTCTGCAATCCTTTGCAAGAGACCGACTAAACTGGTTTTTTATGCCAAAAAAAATTCCAGACTACGAGAAAACAAGCCAACATAATCTCAAATATTCAATCAAACAAAACTAGTTTTTTAGGGTTTTTAAAAGGTTTTCTGGTTGTGAATTTTGGTGACAAGAGGGAATACATTCATAATCCAAATAAGAACTAAATCACAAGTAAAGAAAAACTGATATGCACAACATAATAAACATGTATCCAACAGAAAATAACATTGAAATTCATCCACAAATGGCAAGCACTACAAGCATAAAAACTATAAACCAGCAATGAAATTACCAATTGTGTAGCTAAACAAGCTAGAAATGAAGCCAGAGAACATACTGAAGGGTAAAATGGAGCATATATTTCATAATCAGTTCCTCAAATAGACATGAGAGTCAATTACTTAACTTATCAATAAGTCAGGATACCTCCTCTAGCCATCCAAAAGTCGAACCCTTAGTTCTCTTTGTGACCTTCCTAAATACTATCTTTCAAAATTTAGTTAGAGGCTAAACCCTAACTGCTTTTCAGCCTACTCATCGAAATGGTTTTATCAAAATAGTAATTACAAAAGTAAAATATTCTTCAAAACATAACACGTAACTGATTTTGCTAACAATCCTCATAGATCTTTGGTAGCTTCTGCTAACAAAGATATCCCCTCTAAGGCTTGGGCCTTTCTATTAGCCTTCAGCTACTCTGTTTCCATCTCTGTCATTCTTCTAGTAAGCTTCTCATTTTGTTGCTACAGCTCTCTGATGGTCTGTCTTAACCCTGTAAATTGTAACTCTATGTTTCTTTTTCTTTTTAATGCCTCCTTTGAGACTGCAATTAGTTCCTGGTAGTGATTATTCACCTCTTCTAGGTCTTCTCTAAGTCTTTTATTGGCCATAATCAAACCATCACTTTTCTCCTACATATATTCTACTTGATGTTTATACTGCTTTATATTTCTCTATAAGTTTTCTTTCTCTAAATCAAATGCTTTATTTCCTGTTGTATTTTGTAGCTCATTAGGAAGCCATGGTATGTTAAGTATTCTAAAGATTTCATCATCTTCAGGCAGCAACTCTGTAGGAGCATCATGAAAACTTATGTTTTCTTGAGTCTCATCTTCACCAGGAACATTTTCATCAACCATCAGTTTATTTTCCGAATGAGAAACCTCTATTTCATCTTTTTGTTGCTCTTTTAACATTTGACCTCGTATTTCCAAAAATACATTAGACAGTTTGGTTTCAGTGAGGCTAGATTCTTCTTCTGATTTCAATGGTTTTTTCCTTTTACTATCACCCTTCCCAACATCCAGCTTTTCATCAGAGGAAGACTCATCAATCACAGTTACCCCCTCTTTATTCAATTTAGGGTTTAGTAATTTCTTCATGTTTAGCCTTAGTTTGTTTCTGGGTCTAGTCTTTGGTCTCCAGCCTGGAGCAAGTTCTCCTACCATTTTTAAAGTTTTGCCTTGATGGATGACAATGGAAAATTACATAAATTTAAGATTCTTTTTCTTTGGTACTGTTGTCCTATATTCCTAACTATGAAACTCCTTTTTTGTACCAACCCTAGTTTTATCAAAGACAGTAAGCTTATCCTCCTCCAACAAGTATGTTTCATCCTCAGGCAAGACTGTAACTGGACTTTTCTTTTGGACTTTAGTGTTTTCTTCATCACCTGAAACCTTCTCTATAAAAACATTTTTTTCATAAACAAATGTCTCTGATGGTGCATCATTCTGAGCAAGCTAAGTCTCCTTGTGAATAAACTGCAAATCTTTGTTCTCACTATCATCTAGATGCTGCTTAGATTCACAATCTTCTTTTGTAGGTTTTGCAACTTCCTATAATTTGACACATTCTTCATCTTCAACCTTCACTTTTTGTCTTAATTTTCTCATCAAGGTTTGTCCTTTATCAGTTTGCTTTCTGGTAGACTGTCCTTCTTGGCTATTTTGGAACCCCGACCAAAAAAGAAAGTATTCCCAAGTCTTTCCTTCTTTCTGCAGAACACTATTGATAATAAGATTGATAGGTCCATGGTGAAAGATGGACTGTATAGTATGATCTTGGTGTTCTTAGATCTCGCTAGACATATTTTGTAGGATCTTCATCAGGAAGAAAGGCAGATTCATCTTTGATTCTCCACTAAGGTGTTGAAGGAACCTGAAATGGTACTTGAAAATGAAGGCATACCTTCCTTCATATGTAATGTAACTTTGTAAAACCTTGATAGGTTCTACCCATTCAGCTCTAAAATTATGGATGGGCACTCCCTTGCCCCATTCTGGAACAATACCAGGCAATAGATACCTTTGTGCATTGAAAGTAAATGGCACTTTCTTAAACCAAAGTTCTCCTTCATTTTTAACCCCTGTTGCTTCAGCCACCAAATCTGTAGTCAATTTGAACTTCAAAGTATCAAAGGATACAATATCTTTGTCATAACATTGAGCAAAATTGTGATAGGCTTCAGCATTGTATCCATCAATCTTTTTAAAAAAGATCAACCATCCAGTATTTTCGAACAGTTCAGCACATCCTGGAAATTTGTCTATCCAACTGAGATCAGTGGGCCCAACCCTATTAGTCTTCCCACTCCTCTTCATCTTCTGTGTGGTTTTCATAACCTGTTAGTAACTTCACAGCCTATTTTCTTCAAGTTTTCACAGTCTTGGCAGTCAATTTTCCTTTGAACTCTCACAGACTGTTTATCTTCAATTTTACATAGTCTATTCTATTACCAATTCAGGAAATGCTTTGTGCCAAGTTTAAATAATTTAGGTTAAAATCAGAACCAGAAATCTCTAATAGTGTTGTTCTGAACTTTACTAATTCAAACGATGCCTATTTAGACATTTGGACTAATATCTCATCATTAAAAGTTTGTTGAGTAAGTAAATTTATGTCTTCCTCTAACAATTTGACATCTTAAGGCTTAGCAAAAAAAACCCCAATTTTAACAAGTCATGACCAAGGTCACACGAGATACCTCTTTCAAAGCTTAATGCGGGTGTTAGAAGTTGATTCCTGGACTGGCTAGATGTCGAATTTAACGCTCCAGGTGTCTTCAACTCTCCAGCTCACTTCTAACTGTCACGCTGGGAAACCCTAATCCTTCCTTCAACTACCAAATTCCTGATTTTTTAGCAATGTGTCTCCACCTCAGCATCCACCAACTTTGTAATCTTCAGTTTGAGAACCTCTTCCCGAAAATATTGCCTCGTTCCACTCTCTGTCATGATTTTCCATGCATTTACATCTAACTGCCACGATCTCCCTCACACAATGACCAACACTTGTTTACATGATTATCCTGGAAAGACACGCATCAAACCTACTTATTGATGTGATTAGTTACCCTAGGAACGAAATCGTTGAATAAATCGGAGCGAAAAATGACCAATTGAGCACTCTCGACTTTCTTGTAGCGCGCCCGTGCATTATTTTTGCTCTTGCACTACAAGAAAGTTCAAAAATATAATTTGTGTTATTTGATCAATAATCCAACTTTAAAACTAGGTTTATATGATTAAACCTTGATCTTAGTGCTATTCATGAAACCATTAATCAAAATATACTCTATAGAACCCTTCAAAACATAGTAAAAAACAAAAATGATAAAGACCTAAGGGCATAAACTTAAAATTGAGCTCAAAACCAAAATTTCCCAGAAGTAAGCAAATTAGCAAGTTTCAAAAACACAAACAAAATATAAGACTGAAGAAAACAAATTCATGACTTAACACTAGTAAAATCCAGGGTGTAAGTAGGATCCATGCAGGTAATGGTTTAATTATGACAATTGCATGGAGTGGTAAAGCCAAGAGGTCTCATACCATGTGGTTATTTAAAAATTTATACTACATTCATATAGAAATATATCCTTCCTTGTGAATGTTGATATGAACTTAATAACCAGAACATGGGAGGACTGGTGGTCTTGATTATAGTAATGCAGGGCCTATATGAGGTAGTCATGGTTAGGGCATAGTATGGTTGAATGCATAGTATTCCTGAATCAATACAAGGTAGCATTGAGTGGATATGCATTAAGAGATTTTATAAATCTTGTAGTTATGCATTGAATGGATGCATGTGAAAATCTTGAAGAAATGTTGTAAATATGCATACATAAGTGTGGGTGCAAATGTTGTGATGCATTGCATGAATGCATCGAGATAGTGCTTTTGTTATCATGACTAACTAATGGCTGAAATGATGAATTGAAGATAATTCTAGAATCATTTCAAGAGCTATTATGAATACAGAATAGTAAGTGCATGAAGAGGGTAGTCATGATCGATTGGCTGCCAGAATGCTCTATGGAAGGGCAAGGTGGTACAAATGATACGCCTGCGAAGTAAGGAGTATCTAAACATTTCATTTAAATTGCATAAATGATGTGACTGTACCTTGCCATTTTAGTAAGATAATGATTCACGTGAAATAAATGAGTTTTGGTAATATTGATGTTATTAGCAGATGGAAGTGTTTCAATGCTATAATTTTGAAAATGCTTCAGTGATTGTTGCAGCAATGAAATGTTATATCCATGGAGACTTACAAAGTGTTTGGATGATTGAAGTTCAGGTTTCCAGTAGATTGTTTGGGGCATGGAAATGTGGGTAAGACCATAACAAAGGCCGAAATATACCATGTGAAAGAACCAAACCTCATGAGAAGAGTCTCATGGTTGTGGAAATAGTTTGTGTGCAAAATGGGTTGTCAACTTGGACTTGTAAATTGCAGATTTGAGAAATTGCTGATAACGACTAAGCACTATTGGCTTGCATACAATTTTGTCAGGAGGATGTGTTGCAAGTGGATGTTCATGTTATACTAGTAAACATAAAATTACAATGGAAAGAATGGTGCCGCTTACAAGAGACCAACAAATGAGGATCACCTCATAGCCAAGAAAATCAATTTCTATAGTAGATAGAGTTGCAAATTCATATTGAATTTAATTACTAATGCCATTGCTTGGTTATGGAACAATCAAATTTGGATTGTATTAGTAGATGATGATTGACTGTTTGGATACTTGATGAATGTGCCAAGGGTACACATTGCAGGAAGACCATGTGTGATGGCCTGTAGGAGCCAAACTTCATGGGGAGGTTCCCCTATCTTGGAAATGGGTTTCAGGTGAAACTCCATTGGACAGTTTGGGAATGTCCCATCTACACTACATGATTGGTAAGCAACATGAGTGAGATGGTAAGGATTATGTCAGTAAGACATGTGTGGGATATGGAATATAAAAAGAATTTGGGATGGAAAATTGAGGGACTGTCAACTCGGAGAAGGGAGCCCCCATTCCTCATTAACGAAGACTGCATCTGCAAATGGATAAGTGTTATGTGACCCTAGCTAAGAATATGCATGTCTAATTGTTAAATTCAATATGCAGGGCATGTTTTGATTTCATTTCCATTATGACATATTTCTTGAGTATGTGGAAATTGAACCCAAGTGATAGATCAATTGCACTCACAAAATTACTAATCAAACATGCAAATTTACACACAAAGGAGACTGAAATTGGAGCATAACACTAATCTGTATTGAATAAGTTTACAATAGCCAACCTTGTGAAGTCACAGGCTGCTGCAATAAATAATTACATGAGAGATTCAAATGCATAAGGATGCCATTCGAAATAGTCAAAAGCAGGCTTACTAAATCTAGTCAAATCCCCCATAGGTGCATAAAGCAGTTTCCAAATCCGCCTAGGAGCTCACGAATTGGAAAAGTCAAGTAGGCAAGCTAATAGGTGATGGAAAGACAAATGATACATGCTTTTATTAGGAGAAAATAATGGAGGATGATGAGAGCAAAAAACAAGTCAACTGCACCTAGTCTTACTTTCCCTTTTTCCATAAAACTCAGTAAAGCAGGCACTAAAGTAGAAAAAGCAGACATGCGCTAGGGAGGATCTGGAATAAAGAAGATATGATAAATATGGATTCCAATAGGTTTCCCAAGCACTCCATGACTCATTTTTGGCAAGTTTGACTTCTAGGACATGTGGAAGATAGCTTGCATAGAGTGGAATATTGGAAATAAGGCAAATAAGACAAAAATGGATTAATTAATGTCTAAGGTAGCTAAATATGGGTTAATTATTCTAACACCCCCCCTTAATCCTGACTTATGAGTAAATATCATAAAACTATAGGGCCTAGCAATAAGGCTTAGTCACCCTTTACATATTGCATGTCCATTTAACTAAGGAAAGAGGCAAAAACCCAGTGGGAAAATCCTCCCTTAAACATGGACAGTAAAACAAAATTTGAAAATATTGTCATCAATCATGCTTCACAGCATGATCAGAAATCCCCAACAATGATTTGAGATAGCTGAATGTCTTCTCACAAAAAACTTTGGTGAATATGTCATCTACTTGTTCTGAAGATGCATAGAAGAGTAGGTGAATGGTGCCATCATGCACAAGTTGTCTGATGTAGTGCATATGGATCTCAATGTGTTTGGTTCTCTGTCTTTGAACTAGATCATTAAAAATTCAAATGGTACTCTAATTATCACAATAGATAATAGTTGAGAAGTCTTATTTGAAGCCACACTCACCAAGTAACCCCTGCAACCATAAACATTGAGTTGCTGCATTTACAACTCCTCGGTGCTCTGCTTCTGTAGATGAGAGTGCAATGGCACTCTGTTTCTTGCTTGACCAGCTGATTGGTCCTTTAGCAAGCATGAACACATATCCTGATGTTGACTTTTGATCTATGTTGTCACTTTCCCAATCACTGTCAGTAAACCCAATCAAATCAAGATCAGATTTAGCTTTGTAGAAGATCCCATGAGTTCTTGTTCCCTGAACAAAGTTAAGGATCCTTTTGGGTGCTCTCCAATGGATCTCATGAGGCTGATCCATGTATCTTGAAGCCACACTTACTACATAATAAATCTCAGGCCGATTGTGTGCAAGGTACAGCAAACACCCAATCAGATGTCTATACAGTGTACTATCTACCATAGGAGAAGAACCTGCTTCTTCAAGCTTAACTCCTGAAAGGAAGAGAGTCTTGCTTGGATTGCAATATTTCATGTTGAACTTGTTCAGAAAATCCAGAGCATACTTGGACTGATGTACTTTTATTCGATGTTGGGATTGAGCAATTTTGAGACCCAAAAATTGGATCAACAACCCCAAATCAGTCATAGAAAATGCATGGTTCATTGCATCCTTCAAGGAGGCAATTTCTTTCTTTGAGCTTCCTGTAATCAGAAGGTCATCCACATACAAGACAATAATCATCAAATAACCATGAATCAGTTTCAAATAAACATTTGGATCATACTTGCATCGAACAAAACTCAATGACAGTAGAAAGCCATCAATCTTGGCATACCAAGCCCTGGGGGCTTGCTTAAGCCCATACAATGATTTCTTTAGCCTACACACAAAAGATGGATTAGTAAAAAACCCTTGAGGATGCTGCATGTAAATCTATTCATTAAGATATCCATTCAGGAAAGCACACTTCACATCCATGTAATTTACCTCCCACTGCTTTGAAGCTGCAATGCCTAAGGCTAGCCTGATGGAGTCCATCTTTGCCACTGGTGCAAAGGTCTCATTGTAGTCAATACCATGTAATTGTGAGTAGCAGTTGGATACCAATATTGCCTTATATTTCAAAGGTGAACCATCAGTAGAACACTTATTTTTGAAAACCCACTTACATTGAACTAGCTTCCTCCCTGGGGGAAGATCAACCAGCTCCCAAGTGTTGTTCTTCTGGAGAGAGATGAATTATTATTTCATGGCTGCTTTCCATATGGGATCATGTGCTGCATCTTCATATATATGTGGGTCTGATTCAACCATCAGATAGCGTTTCTCTACAAACAAAAGGTCTTTCATGCTCAGGGCACTCTCAAATTGAGATCTAGTCCTCCTAGGATCACTAGGATTTCCATCTAGTTCCCCAGCTGCATGAATGGTATTTGCTGCCCATTTTGGTATTGTAGGATTGTTAGGATATGAAATTAAATCATAATTATTAGACATATCAGAATCAGAAAACTCATTTGTCTCTTCACTTACATTCAATGGTTCTGGTGGTGAAGAAGACTCTCCAACTTCAACTGCTGCTAAAGGCTCTTCTTGGAACTGAACACTCCTTTCAATGAAGGATTTGTTTGTGCTCAAATTGATCATCTTGCACCCTTTTGAATCTTCAGAGTACCCAACAAATAGACACTCTTGGCTTTGGGGCTGCAAAGCCTTCCTCTTTTCTGTTGGAATTCTAGCCCAAGCCCTTGAGCCAAAAATCCTGAAATGGGTCACATCTGGCTTGTGCCGACTCCATGCTTCGAAAGGAGTCATACCATAAAGTTGTTTATGAGGCACCCTATTCTAGATATAAGATGCACAATTTATAGCATTGGCCCAAAAATGTGGTGGCAAAGTCTTAGCCTCCAACATACAGGTTGCCATCTCTTTTAGTGATCTGTTCTTTCTCTTAGCAACACAATTTTGCTGTGGTGTGTAAGGGATTGAATGTTGCATCTGAATACCTACATATTCACAATATTGAATGAAATCAGACTTGACATACTCACCACCATTGTCAAATATGAGGATCTTGAGTTTCCTCCCAGACTGGTTTTCAACCAAAGCCTTAAAAACTTTGCAGAGGCCAAAAACTTCATACTTATGCTTCAGGAAGTAAACCCAACAATACCTGGAAAAGTCATCTATGAAATTTAATGCATATTTGTCCTGACTCGTTGACATATGAGGGAATGGACCAATAACATCACTATGGATCAACTCAAGAGGTGCAGCGGTTCTCTCATGACTAGCTCTCTCAAATTTATGCTCTGGGTGTTTTCCTAGGACACAACCTTGACAGACTCCCTTGGAAAACTTAATCTTTGGTAAGCCTATGACCATTTATTTTTCAATTAGATCAGAAATATACTTATAGTTAATATGGCCAAATATTTCATGCCAAATTTTGCTTGCCTCATTAGCATGAATCAGAAGAGCAGAGGGGTTTGAGTAGGGTAGAAAATGTGAAAACAAGTATACCTTCGAAGTGTGATCTACAACTCATTTTGCAATGACTTTACCACTCGAGATCTCCATGATCTCAACATCATCAGGGGAGAATATGACCTTCTTTGGAGACCCTGTGTGGGTCATCTGATACACTGACAAGAGGTTATAGGCAAGACCTGGAACATACAGTACATTGCTGAACTTACCATGGTCAAGATCAATCCTTCCTTTGCCCAAAATCTTAGTGAGAGAGTCATCTCCCAGCACTATTGGTGGACCTTTCGACATGTCAAGAGAGGAGAATGCCTCCTTGCTCGAAACCATATGTCTTGAAGCTCCAAAGTCTATGATGAATCTAGGTGAGCTTGATGTGCCAGCAACCAATGCATGAACTCTCTCTCTGTCTTCTGAATTTGATCCTCTTTCCCTCTTCTTTGAGCTATCAGGAAGGGAGATGTTATTCTTCTCCAGGAGTTGGGTCAGCATGTCAATTTGCTTCTTCATACAGGAGCTTTTAGGATGAGATCCATTACTGCAATATGTGCACTTGCTCATTTCTCCTTTGTTCTTGTTCTTCCGGAAGTTCTTCTTAGAGCCTTGGGGATCCTCCTGAGACTTATTCTTGTCTCTCTTCTGTTCAGGTGGCTTCTTATATTTCTTCTTGCCTTTTGCATCCACCCTTGAATCTCCAAAAACCAGAGCTTGGTCTTTAGAAGGTTTGATGGTGCTCATCATCACCAGTTTATCTTGTTCTTATGTGAGGGATTCCATGAACTCTACAAGCTTAGGCATATTCCAGGCTCGAGATATCAACTTGGTGGCATGGAAGGTCAAAAAAAACACTGAGTAGTCAGGGCCAAGCTTCAAGAGTATGGCCAAAACTAGTTTATCCTCCTTCTTTCCAATTCCACACTGTTTTAGCTACAAAACAAGGGCTTTAAACTTGGAAAAATAGAGTTGCAGGGATTCAAAGCTGCTAGGACTCAAAGAGATCAATTCATTCTTGATTTGATGTCCTCTCATCTCATATGTATTACCAAAAATCCATACAAGCTTCTCCCATACTTCATTTGGTGATGTCAATCCATGAAGATGGAAGAGGAGGTCTCTAGATATGCTCAGGCACAAGAGACCATAAGCCTCATCCCTCTTGTTGTGCCATTTAATTTTCTCTGCAGCTGCATTGGGATTTGCTTTAGTTACCATAGAGTCACCCTATAGAGACATTTCTCTCTGAAAAGTATCTCCATCTCTACTTTCCATTCAAATAAATTAAATGGAGTCAAGGTGATCTTCTGAGATTGATCCATAGCTCAGAAATTGTCCCTTCAGTCAACAGAATAGCTCCTAGTCAAGATATTGAACCTGCAATAGAAATGTGGAAGGAGATAAATCAATCTACAAAGGCTGTGATACCATGTGGAAATTGAACCCAGATGATAGATCAATTGCACTCACAAAATTACTAATCAAACATGCAAATTTACACACAAAGGAGACTGAAATTGGAGCATAAAACTAATCTGTATTGAATAAGTGTACAATAGCCAACCTTGTGAAGTCATAGGCCACTGCAATAAATAATTACATGAGATATTTTAATTCATAAGGATTCCATTCGAAATAGTCAAAAGCGGGCTTACTAAATCTAGTCAAATCCCCCACAGGTGCATAAAGCAGTTTCCAAATCTGCCTAGGAGCTCACGAATTGGCAAAGTCAGGTAGGCAAGCTAATAGGTGATGGAAAGACAACTCATACATGATTTTATTAGGAGAAAAGAATGGAGGATGATGAGAGCAAAAAACAAGTCAACTGCACTTAGTCTTACTTTCCCTTTTGCCATAAAACTCAGTAAAGAAGGCAATAAAGCAGAAAAAGCAGACATGCACTAGGGAGGATCTGGAATAAAGTAGATATGCTAAATATGGATTCCAATAGGTTTCCCAAGCACTCCATGACTCAGTTTTAGCAAGTTTGACTTCTAGGACATGTGGAAGACAACTTGCATAGCGTGGAATATTGGAAACTAGGCAAATAAGACAAAAATGGATTAATTAATGTCTAAGGTAGATAACTATGGGTTAATTATTCTAATAGAGTATGAGTAGGGTCTACATGGCTCACATTGAAGAAGGGTGCACACTTTCCCGATGTCGAATCATGATAGAATTTTGAATATTGACTACACCCTAGGGACTGGACGCACTCCTGGTGTTTCAATACTTGATAGTGAATTATATGAAATATGGTTACAGTTTTAGAGAAATAACACTGACGAGTTTGCTTATATTGCTTGTGTTTTCAGGCTAAACAGATGCAATTTGGTGTTGCACACTAAAGAGAAAAGGTAAACGGTTATTGTGAGGTGTTGCGGTGTAAGGGTTGATGTGTATAAAAGGATGTTGTGGGGATTGTGGGGATTTTGATGAGGAAGTTGTGGATTTTATGAGGTGTTGTGAAGGTGTTTCTAAAATAGGTTTGTCATATGCCTAGGGCTCCATAGTAGAGCCTTGACCTAGAAATTGTCATGGTAAAAATTTCCTTCCAAGTTGGCGTGAAGGTGTACTAATTGGACATTAACTATTTGATGTTGTGGAGCAGCCTGTGTGTTGACCTAACATCCAATTACATAGGCAATTCCAATACTTGAAAAGAAAAGCAAGACCCTGTGGACCAGAGAGGAAACGCACAATATAGATAAGTATTGGATTCTCTGCAGCTTCTTGATTTCAAATATACATGTGTATATGATTTGGTTATGATATTCTAAGCTCTTGTTTAGAGGTAAAAACCGATGAGAATAAAATAAACATGTGAATCCATTCAATGTTTGAATATAGGTATCGCTAGGAGAGAGGAATATGAGGGAATCCTACGGATGCATGTGGACATGTGACTGACCTAAAGAACTCAAAAATGAGCAATAATGAAGAAGGTGCTAATGGGACTGTGTAGGTCCTAGCAGCCAAGAGTTGTAGACAAACCATGTGGAGAGACTCCATGGTTGAGAGGTATGGAATAGACCATAGACACTAATTTTCATGGCCAAGAAGGGTTGGTCCAGCATTCACGGTGAAGTGAAAGAGGCTAAGAGCACAAAAACCATAGTGGTGGTGTGGGTTCCAGAATGGAACAAGACAAAGAGGGGAAAAACTCTTACTGCTCTCTCTTTCCTTTTTTTTTACTCAGTCATTTATAAAATTGTTGAAAGTATGTATGGATAAAAGTAGAATGTGTTTAATTGCTTGAAATAAATTGTGAATGATGGAATAGTTAATTCCCTTCCCACGAATGGATGTGAATGAGCTCCTATGCCCATTGGGAAGGCATGAAAAGCATGTGAGAAAAGTGAAATCCAGTTGTGCACATTGATCATGGAAGCATACCAAAAGCTATTGGAATTGGCTAGGAGTCTCCTTCAAACAATTTCCAAGACCCAAGAAAGTATTGAAGAGATGCTCAAGATATAGAAAAAGCAGAATGAGATGAACCACCATATTTTGCAAGACTCTATTTCTTTGAAAAAGGAGGTAAAAATCCTTCTGGGAGCAATCCGTAAGGGAAAGGAAAGTATATCAATGATGGGGAATTCGTCCAATTGGTCCATTAAGAAAAATTCCAGGAATGAAGAATCAAAGGGAATCGAGTAGGTAAAGATGAAGCAGCTAGTGAAATGTTGGAAATGCGGAGGACATCATTGCCCCCAGAACTTCCCAACAAGGGAACATCAAGAGGGTAGCATCCAAAAGGTTCCTAGACTTGGGGATGAGCCGAAAGCTGAGAAATAGTAGGAGAAGCTTGTGGAATCCAGAGGACTTGGTCCTGAAAGTTCAAAGTAAAAAATTGAACATAGGACAGATCTGCAAAATTTTGAAATTTTGGATGTGTAAATTGTATATGTATTCCTATGTATTGGAACACCAAGGACGGTGTTATTCCAAGGGGGAGGGGATTGTAATACCCTGGTTTTGACCTCATTTGCATTAAAAGGTACATGATGTATATATTGTAATTAATCGTGGTGTGGAGCTAAAGGAAAAAGCCCCACCATCAGTTTGGTTGTGTTATGCTTCGGCGATTGAGATCGTTGTCGATGGTATATTGTGCTATCCGAAACATTATAGTTTTGGCATCATGTAAATATGCACTTTAATTAAAATTAACCCTAACAAGCTATGTCAATGCAACCATGATGAAAAGGGCATGATTTTCCTAAGGATAAGGAGGGGGAATTATTAAACCTTGAGCCATTGGGAAAGTGCCAAGTGTCAACCACCTTTTTGTCTCATTCAGCCACCGAGTCCTTTGGGGTAGGCATTAATGGAGGGTAGTTATTGCTGGGTAGTGGTGGGTGGCAGGACTGTCAGTCCTTTCCCACACGCACACTCCACTAGCGGACTCATTCACTCTCACGTAGGAAGAGGAAGGGGACGACCCCATTTTTCTTCCATTCTTTCCCATCCTCACGAGAGAGTTGTTCTATTTTTCCTCCTCACGCAGGCAGTCATTCTGGTCTCCACCCTTCAAAATTGTGGTCTGTGTAATTTCCCCTTCACGCAAGGAGCGTTGTTTTACCTCATGCATAGGACGTGCATTCTAGGATGTATCCTGCTATCCTCACGCAGCTGAGAGATTGCTATTGGTTTTCCCATCGAGTTTGGGTTGTTGCTGAGTTTTTTTGGCCACAATTAGGGACAAGAACAACTCTGAAGCCATGTTTTCTTAGTCTGAGTTGTGTATTACCCCATTTGCATTGTTCTGTGGTGTTTTGCCCTAAATCCCACAGTTGTGAATTATTTTGGGGACTCTCAGTGGAACTTGAGCATGCTTGGTAAGCCTAGTATGTGTGCAGGAGCCTCATAGGAAGAATTAGAAGGCTGGCTTTCCTCTCTACACCTCCTGGGTAGAACTGGAAGGTAAGTCATGGCCCAAGGGACTGTGAAGAAGAGAATGGAATGATTCCTTATGCAAGGAGGGTGTGGATGTTTTAGGAGTCAGCCTAGCTCTGGTGCATGTTTCCTTAGCTCTTCGATGAGACCCCTAGCTTAGCATTCAGCGTTTCCCCAGTTTCTTGAATAGCTTGTTAAACCCACTGTGTTGGCTTGGCTGACTTGTGTACCTTTGGTTATGTGTGAGCCTGCTTAGTTCCTTTTTCCTTGGGGAATCATGCCCAGCTCGGGGGTGGCAGTGTCGCTGAGAGATTAAGGAGCACACTGGCCTATGGTTGGGTGGAACATTGCAGCAACGTAGCTGGTTGCGGGACGAGTTCTTTATACGATAAGTATTCTTGCCTATTTCACTTCTACAATCATATTTGATGTTTAATGAATTATGATGAACATGTTGAATGCTGGAATGTATGTTTTTGCTTCCACTGTATGTTAAACAATTATGCATATCTACATGTTTTTACTTCCAAGCATTTTACTTCAGTTTATATGTATGTATGTGTTGATGGGGCTCGTTGCCCAGTTGGCTAATGGCATGGTAGCATCCTCTTCGCCGGTCGAAGGGTCAGGGACGTTACATGTACTATTACCCACAAGTATCATTCTTCTAGTCAAAATTATGTTTTATTAAATTTTATTATCATATGATTCTATGTTTGATTTTAATTGAATTCGAAGACCTTGTTCCCATGAACAATATGAGATTTTAAAAAATTTGATTAAAGAAATTTTTGGGTGTCCATATTCGTGTGCACACACGAATATGGGCACTCAAATATTTTTTAGTTAAAGTTTTGAAAAGCTCGATTGAGCTGATAGCTCGTTCGATATTTTCTCTAACCGCACATAAAAATTCAATAGAGGTATTTAAAAACACGTGTAAAAACTCAATCGATGGTTTTAGAGACCTTGATCGAACTCATAGCTTGATCTTGACATTGGGTTTCCATATGCATCATGTAAAGTTTCATTTAATGAAGTCTTCCAAAAGATGCTTGGACACCTTGTATTTTGGATCCCCATTTGAATTCATGTCATTGAACATTTTCAATTCTTGTCGAAATGAGAATTAGTATCATGTTTAGTTTCCATACATTTTGTTTTTCTTTTTGCATTGAACTAAGGAGAGAAATGATGCATGCAATTCAGTTGATGAGCTGAACTTAGGTGAGTTGTGTCCACTCAACCTGGATTCTTAGGACTACGATTTACCTATGATATAGATATTTGGGACAGATATTTAAGTCCCAGATCCTAGGGCGGAATAGAACAAGATGATTAAGATAAAAATTATAGTTTTCAGAGTCATGTCACATAATTGTAGTTTTTTAAAATTAAAAATTATATATGAAGGAATAAAGTATTTTTAGTATTTAAAACATTTCACTACATTTCTGTAACTCTAATTTTGATCCTCAATTCCCACCGCCCCATTGCTGCTCCATTCCAGCCCTATTTTGTGTTATGAAGAATTAGTTTAATGAATATTAAAAAGATTTGAACAATCCATTTCTCAAACCCTTGGCCCCATGGCAGTTTGTACCAGGTACTTCTGGTGTCTAGATAAAATGCCAAAAGGTTTATTGGTAGAATAAGCTGACAATGTCATGACTATTTTTTTTGTTTAAATTTATAAGAGATTTATTATTTGTAGAGTTGGTCGAGGTGAAGCTGTTGAAAAATTGTGTTGGACATAGTTGTATCTATGGAATGGGTAGAATTGAAAAGAAAACATGTAAGTGTCTCTACTGCCAATCTCTGCATTGTTCCTCTAAATATTTAGTTGGAAGTCAATGAATGGTTGTCATAGTTTTAAATTTTGTAGTATTTGATACTTCTAAATTGTATTTCCAGCAATAAAATAGTTTCCCTTCTAATGATATGCCAACCCCTTTGTTAAAGCAACATCATCTTAAGAAACGACTGCAGAGCTAGGGATTAATTCTACAAGTTTGTTATGCTCGTATATGAATCGATAGCTCTTAATCTCTGGTTCTACATGAAAATTTAAGCATTATCATTATCATTTTTGTTCTTATAAAAATGCATACTACATGTCCTGTTGCAGCTGCAACTTTTCCCAAATTTCTTAAAATTTTGGACCCTCCTTGTTGATTTTGTTGAAGGCCTTTTTGTTCCTACTCCACTACATGTTTGGATTGTTTGAGGCCAGTTTTTTTTTCTATTCGGGATTCCGTTTGGGTTTGCGCATGTTGTGGACTATAGGGCTCAGCTGGTTTTACATTGTTTTATCTTTGAAGTTTAAAGTGGGTTTTTTAGTTGTCATTCTTTCAGAAGTCAGTTAGACATGGTGCAGATAATTAAAGTCTTTCGCTGAACCCGGGGCCTATTTTGAAAAGGACCTTGCTTTGTGATTTTTGGAAAGTGTTTTGACTTGGATCGAAAGTCGAAGGCTGATTGAGATCCGCCATTGTGGCCCCAAAATAGGCTAACTGCTCGTCAGACAATTTATTTTTTTGCCGATGTCCTGTTGACTAGTCTGCGGTTTTCCTTGATCTTTTAGCTTCCGCCCTTGTGGTTGTGTAGTCCACTAACTATCTGATGCCTACAGAATATCCGACCCTCGACATTTTATCGCACAAATTTTGATGTGTGTTGGAACCCCTAGATTGTAGGTTGCCCGTTGTTGCGGCTGCGTAGCCTGCTGACGAACCGATGTCGAAGTGTTCTGATCCGTCGATGGGGGGTTTTTTATGTGCCTATTCTTAATCGTTTTCCCATCGATTGTTAGGAGATCGTAACTGTTCCAAAAGAGACCGATGTGCCTTTTTTTAGGTTGAAATTCGTACATAAAAATCCCAACTCTGTTTTTCTCTTCTTTAGTACTCAGTTCATTGATATTATAATTTATGTTTCTTAAAGATAGTCGGGATAAATGATAAATTCTCGTTTGGTTGCATATGGACATGGTAGTTTCTCAGATCCCTTTTGAAGATTATCACGGTGAAGAAGATGTAGTTGGAGGGAAAAGCACACTAGAGCATAAGGCAGCAGATTCGTTGCTCAAGGAAGAAAATTATTAAGGGGCCGAAGGGGGACTGAGGAATGATAAAATGTAATCATTACAAAGAAAAGGCCCAGTCTTGGGCAATTCAGCAGTTACCTAGCTGTGCCCATTTTCATAGAAATCTTTATTTAAAACGTAACGTTGAACTATGCGCATTCGCGTAATGACAAAACTGGAGATTGAAACGGTTGTGGGGAAGCCAAAAGGATTTTGAGTTGGTTCTTGTATACATGTACAAAGGAGAGAGAGAAAAAGGGGATTTTTCCTGGAGAGACTTGTGAATTACTTGTTGTAAGAGGAACTACTTCGTTTTGCAATAATAAAATTACAATTTTTCCTGTTGGAGAAAGTGCTGTGTGGAATGTTCAAATGTGATGAAATGAACAATGTTGAAAGGAAACTATTTCATTTTCAGCTGTGTTTCATTAACTGTGAGATCGTTCTAACTTTCTGAACCTATGTTCTTATATGAATGTTCTCTGGTTTATTCTGTGATAATTTCCACTATGAGTAATGAATGTTTTAACGGATGACGAGCTATCTTGTTGTGTATATTTTTATTCATGTTTATGTGTTTTGATTCTAGGAACAGCTATCTGTGATTTATCTTAAAATATGAACAGTATTACATTACTCATTAATTGATAATCTTGCTTCCTAGGGACAACTTAGTTAATATTATTTTTTAGTTGTGTGTGATTTAGATGTGAGAGAGTCTAAAACAAGAGGTAAGAACCTACGCATCACATTGTGACCACTCCTCGCATTCTTCATCAATCTGCATCTTAGATAGGCACTTGCATATCATACTTAAAGTCAAAAATACAAAAATATACATGGTGGACTGGGCCGCAACCGGTAAAACCCTTTGTTTTGGTTACTTGACCTACGGTATCCAGACTGCAAACTAGATGGATTCCCTATACCAAATAGTCATGGGCTAGTTGGGAACGTTGACTAGGGAGAATCCCTTGCTGTTGTTGCCTGCGAATTTCTAGGCCACAACATGTCCTTTCAAAAGACAATATGCATCTTATCAAAACTGTAGTATAGTTTTGAGTTCAAAGAGATGCATCTTATGTTATCTAATAACTACACTAGAGATGCTCTTCCCAATCATGTTAATGGAAACCAAGATGTGTTTCCTTGAACCTATTAAGGGAAACTATGATAACCTCCATCACCTTATAGAGTTGATTCTTTATGCCCAAACTTGTCATTAGTATCTCGAAAGCAGTGTTTAGATGGGGTCTTCCTTAATAAATAAAAGGATTTGTCTGAATCTGTATTTAGGTGCAGGAAAACATTAGGTTTAAGAAATTGTATACACATTGGATATATTGTTGATAGGAATCAAATGATGTTGAAATTCCTTACCTTCATTCTCTTAGTTGGGTCCTTGAAGCCCATTTCTAAAATGTCCTACATGGGAATAATCTTCTAGATATGGATTATGGTATTTATTGTCCACAAGATGTTGAGAACCAGGGGACTAGGATTTAACTCAATTTTGTGTACTAAATATAAATGTGGTGAGCATGCATATAAAACCTTGGTAGTCATTATCGTTCAAAATTGAACCCTTTCCATCCCTTCCCAAAAGTGTAAAGTTAAAATTGCCCTTCAAAAAAAATTATATCAACATTTCAAAAGAAGGGAAACATTTGAAACTACGCATCTATATAAATTTATCAAGATGTTGAAATTCCTATGCTATAAAGTTCAACTCATCATTCAAAATATTGGAAATATGATAAATTATAATCACTGACTCACTCATGTGATGCACACTGCTTAGCTGTGCAAGATGACCAGTAATCATTGATGACAATGTGTCGACAACTATGACTATAAAAAAAAGAACAACTACTAGTCTACTACTAGGCCCAAAACGAGCTCAAGACTTTGTGCCTACTAACTATGTGAACCTCACTACCAATGTCCACTCTTTTTTCATCAAAGTAAAATTCAAAAGGTCGATTTGATGAGTCCTCTTCTATAAGACTTAATTTCGTGCATAAATATCATCGACTCACGACAACTATAAACACACTCGATGTCATGCAAATACAAATAATGGCATGTAGCTAGGATCAAAAACTGTAATCTTCAATTTGACGAGTGGCATGATCGTGATGTAATCTTCTTCTGTCCTTCCAAAAATTTGTGTTTTCTCACAACATTTGTCCACAGCGCCACCAAAATACATATAAAAATTACTTGTCTTTACATCCTCTTCCCTTTAAATCCTCATCTCATAGTCATAAATAAGGATTATTATGCATGAACATCCTGACCTTATAATATGAATTGGGTCAAGGGGAAAAGACAACCATAAAATATTAAATGTGTCATGACGCAATGAGTAAGAGACAACTATAAGTGAGTATTATATTAAATTTACAATATAAGTCTTTAATTAACACTATCAACTGAGATTTGGCAGGTTAGATTGTTGTGATCTTCTTATCACTCCTTAGCAATGTGATTGCAAGGAATTTTTTGAAGGTTAACTCTATAATTTTAGGTCTTCTTCCTCATTATCATGCCTTTTGGTAATATAATAAAGAGGGTAGTGGCTTGCATCAACATGGAAAACGGTTTCGACGTAGAGGTATACACATTAATTGTTTTCATTAAATAACTTAAATTCCTATCTACGACTATGGATTCACTGAATCGTGGACTGGTACAAAACACAACAAATTTTAGAGCCCCAAGCGCTTAATTGCTCACACCTATAACTTTCTCAAATTTATCCATTAATAAAATTCCTAATTTGGTATTTTGGTTATTTAAAGGGTGGATTGTTGAGACTCAGACATGCAGTTGAGTTGTAAGGATTCAATTGACTTAGGCTTGATTCCATTAACCCTCCATCCTATACATGTATGCTTTCAGGACAAGTGTTTAACACAAAAGTTTGATGCCCCAACCCCGATTATGCTAGTTTTCCTAACTTGCTTGGTATGTAGGTAATTTTTTTTTAATTTTTCTGAGTTATGTATTATTTTTTCTTAGGTGCCCAATCCTTATCACTCTTACATCTATCAAGTAGTTTTTTTGTACAATGAAGTGTGCTCTAATGGAAAATAACACAATAGAATAGTTGTTATGTTACTGAACTGTAAAATTAAGGATACACATATGACAACTTAATGTGTTCAAAATAAGTTTTACTAAAATATATATCATTTTTCATGTAAATATTGAGGGGTGCTTAATTGTTAAAAAATTAAAAAAACAATATTTATTTTTTGCATTTTTTTGGTGAAAGGGTTCAGTTCATTTATACTTGTCAATTGAAATAAAATTATTTATATTTCCCTTCATCTATGAATGGATCCAACAATAAATTCCCTTCCAATTGAAAGTAAGACCCACCCTTCAAATTTGATCACTAGTAGTCATGTACAAAGCTTTTTTTTTCAAGTGTTTAACAGTAGCTCGATCGAGGTTTTATTAGACCCTTGATTGAGGGTTTAATAAACCCTCGATCGAGATTCTGTTAAAACCTCAATCAAGGGATTTAAATACCTCGATTGAGCTCCAGACTTCGATCGACGACCTAGAAAAATAGAGAATTAGCCCTCTTACAGGAGAAGCAATGTTTCTCTGTGTCTTCTTGGGGTGTAAACCCTACCATTCATTGCGCAAAACTGAGCGGATTTCATACCGATATATTCATCACTGAACCCTCTATCCATTGAGGTATCATTCATGTGTTTTGGCATTCATATGGGTTTTTGTTTTTAAATTAGTTCTAAAACTTACACTTAGAAAACCTCACAACAACTTCGAAGCAACTCAAAGAAAAATCTGTAGGGTAAAAAATGCAAATCCAAAAATTTCTTGAAAATGATGATGATGATGATGATTATGGTTAACGTCCACTTAGACCAAACTTTGGTCTATCGGACCCAAAGAAACGAATTATTTAGTTTGTTTTAAAATTGTATTTCTATGTTCAAAGAGCTTGGAGCACTAGTGGAAAATGAGAGATTAGTGACCATGAGACCAAAAAATTTGGTCACCACATTCTCATGAAAGGGAAAAATGACCAAAATCGATAATTCTTAGTGAGATGACTGAAAATGACCAAGATAAATGACCACTTTTGGTCATGGGATAGAAACAACTAAAAACAACCAAGATAAATGACCAAATTTGATCACGAGATATGTAGACTACAAATGACCATTTAACAATTGGTCATTTTTAATTGTGTCACTCCCACAATTGAAAAAATTGAAAATTTGACAATGAATTTGTACATTTTACTAAATTCTAACACTGTAGATGGATTCAGAGACCGTTAGAATTTAGTAAAATATAGACCGCCCCATGTGTCACAGCTCAACTAGAAACACCAAATCAACTATCATCACGATGTTCTAGCAAATGTCCTATGACTTATAGACTAGATTATCATCATTGAGTTGGATTCCTTCCCTTAGAGTGTGATTCCACATAAATATTATTAACTCATTTGAGTTTCTCCCAGTGTTCTACTAATTCAATATGGGGTTTGAAAACTATACTCCTATAAACAATGTTAATATAAGCATGACCTAAATTCTTTGTAACATAATTTATAGGTTTCTAGCGCCAAATTTTTGGCTTTGTTGGAAGGGAGCTTAATTATGCCTTCTAGTTTTCCTCTTGCTTTCTGGTTTTCCCTTTCCCGATTCAAAGCAAACATAGCAGATGAAGATAGGAACTATCTCTCCTCGTTCATGGCTTGGGAGCACACAAATTGACAGAATGGGATAACCAAATTAGTGCATTTTGATAACACTTTGATCTCCTCATCATGGACCTTGTATTCTATGAGACTCCATAGCTACAAGCTCTGAGCGTACTGAGATTTTCCAAGAGGAGTGCCTCAAGAGTATGCTCCAATGTCGTGAACAAGAGAGCATGATCGTGGTCTAGCATATCTACAGTGGCTTCATTTCCTAATATTTTACTTAATAACGATTTTTATCATTAAAATTTGAATAGCAGTCGTGGCAAATTTTTTTACTAAATCCTAACTAAAAAACCTACATCTTATTTAAAAAATAACATAACATTTAGCATTAATATAAATATATATTAAAATTTCGAACTTCTAAAAGCTTTTACTATACTTATATTACATATTATACTACATTATAACCCTACCTATTTTACCATTTAAAATATTATAAAAAAACTTCTTTAAAATACCAATGACATTACAACCTTTAAAAACCTAAATTGGATTATCTAATAATATTCTTTGATTTAATATGTTTTTATAAAAAAAACTTATAATAAGTACATAAAAATACTATTGAATAAATGACCCTTTTTAACATTATAATGATATTATAAAAAAACTTAAAATATTAAAAAAATTAAATTTATTTAAAAAATAAAAAATAAAAACTTTATATCAAAAATAATTTTTTTTTTTTTTATAATTGTTTTTACAAACACATATATTTCTAAAAAAGTTTTAATAAAAAAATAAATCTTTGACATTAAAATTTAAATTTGATAAACTAAAAAGACTAATTAATAAATAACCTTTGTAACATTATAACTATATTATTAAAAACTTAAAGTATCAAAAAATTATATTTATTAATAAAAAAATAAAATTAAACACTTTATATTAAAAAATAAAAATGAAAAAAAATATTTCTAAACATTTTCATAAAAATTACATATATTTCTAAAAAAACAATGTTTTAATATATTTTTAAAAAACAAAGTTTTAATAAAAGATTTTTCTTTAAACCTAAAGATACCTTAGCCAACTAAAAACTAAAATCCTGGATTTATTAAATATTTGAAATAAATTATTAACTATTTATTTAAAAAATTTAAGCTCAAATGAGAATGAGATCTTTATCTCCTGATGATAAACCTACTTAACAAGTTCGAAACTGGTCGAGAACTAAAAACTCATACCGTATATTTCCTACAGATATAATTTACTAAACTCTGGATTAAAATGAATAATTATATCTATTTATATAGTATGAATTCTTTATTATATTAATTCATATATTATTTTACTATATAATTAACATCGTTTAAAAAAACTCTTTCAACATTTTAATGAAGAAATTTCAACATTTTAAAGAAGAAATCCAATAAGGGACCAATTAAATTTAATAAAAATTATACTCAAATAATAAAAATTAAGAAATAAAAATTATACTAAATAACTATATTAATTTGTAATATTTTATTCAAAAATGAATGTTGAAGTTTTTTCATAAAATCTTCTTAGGGTTCGAAACCCTTCAAAGAAAACATATACTAGTTAGTGAGAGTTCCAAACCCTGCAAAGCAAAACATATACTGGGCATCTACGAGGCATCCAACATCTTGGTGGGAGACATTGTGCAATTTTGAACTCTGGAATCTTGTGACCGGAAAGGATGGGAAGCAATTTTGGCCTGGATGATGCAGCTACCAGTGCTTTAGCCTAGCAATGATGAACTCGTATCGTGATGGAACGGTGCACGAGCTTCCTCCTGCAAACTTCTCTGTTTTCTTCTGCCAAGAACCTTTTATCAGGAACAGAATAATCAAGTACATCCGCACCCCATGTATTAGGAAAAGAAAGAGAGATGCACAGGTCCATGATGTAGTTATACTATGAGTAAGTTCTTTAAGTCTTGAAAGTTTAATGAATCTTAGGGTTCTTATGGGCTTACATAATTTTATCAGATCTTAAGATTTAATTTTCCTAAATTGCTGGATACCCAATTGATCGGTATTGAAGAATTATGAAGAATTCTAGGGTTTGAATTAGTCTTGGGCTGTGGAGAGTGTTGTTGGGGTTTTTAGGGTTGGTGCAATTCAAGGGTCCGCAAAGTTGTCGGGTATAGAGGGTCTCTTGTTGTGATAGTATCTGGGTAGTTACTACAGGTTCTGCATATGCTTGTTATGGATACTTTTAATACCTTTGTGTTTTTACGGAGTATCTTTTTGGTTGGAGGTTTGTATATTCTTACATATTTTGGGGTAGTTTGATACAGGCTTGGATTGAAGTTGTTAATTTGAATATGAAGGCCTTGTGGATATATCTTTTGTCGGATTTCCTATAAATCTGACGCAGAAGGTTCTTCAAGCCCTTAGGTGATTTTGGAAGGAAATGTAAATTATCGGGTGGTATACTGAGAGGATAAGCATTTCTAGGCATTAAAATTGATTGGCTTTTGTTAATCTCCCTAGAATTCACCAGAAGGAAGGATCGTTGGAGATAGTCTTTTTTATTTTTTTTATTATCCAGTTTGGTGGAGCAGTAAGGATCTTGGTTGGATTTTGTTGATCCCCTAGAATTCACTAGAAGGAAGGATCATTGGAGATAGTCTTGTTGTATTTTTTTATTATCCCATTTGGTGGAGAAATAAGGAGCTTCCCAAATCCAAGTAGATCAGGTTTTTTTTAGCTTATTTCACCTCTGAAAAGTTACAAAATATTGAAATATTTGATGTTTTAGCTATTTATATTGGCCAACTGATACCATTGGGTATAAAGAGATGCCATTTTTTTCTGTTCATCCCCTTTGCCAACTTTAGATTGTATTGCCCTTTATTTTGCAAGATTAAGGGGGTTTATTTGGAGGAAGGAGTAGAGTGAAAGATGGAATAAAGGGTGGCTTATTTTGCTTCAAAAGGGGTTATTCTATAGAACCATGGGAACTTCCATCTTACCTTCTCAAGATTGTTTGGTCTCTTATAAAGAATACAGGAATAGGCATGGGAGGGCTTACCATCATGTCAATTATCTAAAATCAGAGACTGAAACAGTACACGCTCATAGGATTTTGGGGAACAACCCTGATATTGGTAGAAGGAAAACAGATCCCATGTGGTTGCAAAAAAATGGGGCTTCCAATGTGATTTCTTTTGGAAAGTGTAACAGAATCTGGTCTTCTCAGAGTTCTCAAGCCACTGTACACCCAGAGAATATTTATTTTCTGCAGCGGCCTATTAGGATATCTCCCAAGATCAATGCAGATGGAGGTTTGCTTAGCGATTCTTTTTCCATTTACTATGGTCAACGACCTTTTGCTTCTTATTCTTCTGCAAATTTATCAGGCCAGAGATTTGGGAATTCTTTGCAACAGTTGGTTTCAACAAGGCATTATTTTCATGATGCAAAGAATTCAATGGAAATATTGTTCATACCAAAGCAAAAGGTAGGAGAGATGGTCAACATAGCAAGAACGTTGACATGGAGAAGGTCACAATATTGAAATGTGGGGAAACAATAAATAATATTGCAGGGAAGGATCATGATAAAAAAATCCAGGTGAGACAAAAATCTTCGAGTCTTTCAAGTGACAGGGTTATTGTAAATAATGTAAAAACCAGGTTGTCTAGCTTGAAGAGAAACCAATCAAGATGGGTATTGAGAGTAGTTTCAAAGGTTTCTGGGGATGAGACCAAAATAAATCAATATCCCATGCATACAGACTATGAGAGGATGGTAACCTCCCTAAAATGATAGATGACTTGTTGATTACATCAACAGATCCTTTGGGCCCAGACCCAAGTGTTCTTCCAAAGGATAGATTAGGAATTTTGTAGTCCGTCTCCTCAAGGGTGAAGGAATATGAGGTGATGGGGAAGGAGTTGCCAAAGATGTTGAAATATTCCCAATCTATAGCTTCTTTTGATGGTATTAATTGCATGAAAGTCGGCAGTCCCTCCAGTAGTGGCTTTGCTTCTCTCGTTTTTGAGTCAGAGAAATGGGCCGGTCTTGCATATTCCAACAGTCCACCTCCAAGTAGTTTACCATTTCCTAAGTTCTATATGCACTAGATGAGATCTATTGCAAAGGATCTAATAGATGCAAATCAATGCTCCAAAATTGTCGAATGCAATGACTCTTCTTGAGTATTATCTTCTGAAGAGAAGGGATAGTCCACATTCGTCATTGTCTGATCTTGTCCTAATTCTCTACAGTTTGGAGTTGATACCTCTGCAACACAAAATTTGAGACGTCTGTTGGGTCTGGATTAACAAAATTCTCTCATAATTTTCTCTCATACAGAAGCGTTGTGGTGGTATTTTTTTCTTTTCATGTTGGAGGTGTATCATTGGATATTGATGTTGTGGGAAAATTTCACAACTTAAACCTTCCTTTTTTATGACAGGAGAGTTTGTCCCAATCAGAATCAATTGGGATATAAGAGTTGTGTATATCCTGCTTTTGTACCATAATATGTAGTATAGTTTTATTGTGTATATATGTAGAGTAAGCTAAGTAATTATGGTAGACCATGGTACAGGTAGTGTATGGAAGGGTTAGATGTTTTCAAAGCAGATCTTTATAGTTAGGTGCTTGATGATGGGTATGTAGTAGACATAGCATGAAGAATGATATTTTGCTGAAAGGTTCTTTCCAGACAGGTAGAGCATGGGAAATGTCTTGTATGACTTGTAAAAAGGGTGATGCAGATTAGATGGTCGAGTTGTTACATGCATGATTATCGATAATTTTTTATGAAAAGTAGTAAGATACGTATGTTGCTACATTCTACAGTTGGTGCTTGAGATAAAAATATTCAGCTAGTTCTCTGTGGTGGTTGGGTTTGCATGTTTTCCACGAGTCTCTGTGAGTTTGTGATATAAACAATAGTTGGGCTATCATGCTTTATGAAATCTACTCAACTCGCCAGCAAATGTGAACTGACCTTGAACAAACTGACCTTGAGTATGTAGCAGCAAAAGAAGGTTTAAGGCTCGAAGAGAGAATTTTTTATTGTCAAAAAGTTTAGTGGCATTATTGCATCTGGAAGAATTTGCAACTAGAGAACATTTGTAATGAACATTTTTAATTGATTTTTGGAGAACTATGGAACCCAATTCAACATTTACACGGCACAATACCCACTTATTTTAAATAGTTTATATTCTATGAATTTTCTCAATTTAAAATTGAATAATTTTTTTTTATGACAATTACCTAGCTCTAGTAAAAAGGGTTATAGACCCTAAATATACTCTAAATAAGGCAATTGTGGCGATGAATAATTCATAGAAAAAATGGTGAAAAACTAGTATATCTGGTTTTTTTTACTGTTTTGGTCTGTCGCTTTCCCTGTGTTGATAGCTCAGCTAAACGAGGGTCATGAGGGGAGGTTAAGGGGTTCTATCCACGAGTAATTAAATTATATGGGGCCTACAGCACAATGACATTGATGATCTGTCCAATCCGGTGTGTTATCATGCATGTCATCTGGGCTAGTGGACTGGGAGCTTCATAAATAAGTTTACCTGGATTTTCCCAGCCTTTGTTCATCACATGCTATGACTTCTCTAATAGAAAATTATTATTCTCGTTCAGATCTGGAACTTTTTTTAAATGGGATTTAAACGTGGGTGGATGACAATAGTTAATGAACACTCATTAAAATTTAATCCTAGTAAATGCCTTGGAGCTCACTCAATGCTCTTAGTGTACTTCCTTAGAACTTCATCGGAATTGTTGTGATATTGTTAAGTGTGTGTTTAGTCTCTGGGTTTGTGGAGCTGAGGAGTAGAGGGTTTGTTTAGGGGGTACTGAGGGTTTGATAAGCCATCGAGCAATGGGGCTACTGAGGATGAGCTTCCTAGAAACAACAACCAGTCTTCTGAAGAGATTGGTAGCCCACATACCGAAAAAAGGAAAAATGTTTTACCCATTTTTGAAATTTTAGCTTCTGACTGATTTGGGTTTGATCAAGCTCCTTGTCTTTATAGCTTTATTTTCCAAAACTCTAGAAGATCAGTAGTGTTTGTATATTTTGGGCTCTGTCCAATGTCTATTTAGCTTTCAATTTATGGGTAGTGCACTTACTATTGAACCTAGTCTTAAGATAAGTTGCACAATGAAATGCCTATTTTGTATCCATCTCCTCCAAAACTTTACAGGAAATGCTGGAAAATGACATTCCCTGTATTTTTGTTAGAAGCTCGAGATATTCCTAAATTTTTTAGATCAGTGAGTTGAAATGGGTGTTAATGTTTGTAGGACTCCTAGTTGAATGGGTACTGCTTGCTACATAGAACCAAAACCTTATGATGTGTAACGTATTGTCGGATACTAAGTTTGATGCGTTGTAAAAACTGTGGGACAAGATGATGCATAAAGGCGTAGTAAGAGTCTTTATATATCAAATACCATGGAAAGGACTGCTGATGAATTATTCTTGTAATTGCATATACTTCTTATATCAGGGTTGTTCTTTAGAACTATAGTTAGCATGTGACATTAATTGGGATTTTATTTTTAAAGTTAAATTTTTTTCTTTTCAAGTGTTATTTTTATGTGAATCGGTGCTATACTTATCGCATGTTGTAGAGGACCTATTCAAAGGACATCCCATCAGTGAAAAGAAGCTGAAAGAGCTTTTAGGTCATACGCCTCTGCAAGTTTTTGCTGGAGCTTTCCTTGAGGTGTTGGTTGGATATCTATCCTCTTGCTCAGTTACCATCTGATATACATTGGAGTACTTGAAACTCAAATTATTCATCTCTTTGTAAATTATATATAAACTAGGTATTGGCGACAGAAACATTCATTTAAACCATAATATTCCCTCTTCTCAACACGAAGAGAAGAACTCCACTCCTTTTCTATCTTTGCAACTTTTTTTAATGTGTATTCATTTTGGGCATACCACTTTTAGATATCAAATTCTAGTCGAATTGAATTGTTATTTCACCTGTCGTGTTTTGGTGAAGGTAAGTGCAACTGAACATGCATCTAATAATTGTATAAAACGTAGCTTTTCATTAACTGACGCTGTTAATTTTGTTAAAGATATATTCAACGAAATGTATTTTTTTAATTAGTTATATACTAGCTTATTATCATATTAATTCCAATCTTCTTTAATTATTGAGGGATATAAAAGAAATGGAAATGGAAATCTTTCTATACTTAAAAGATCGCCACAACTATATATATAGAGATATATAGATAATTAATGTAAAAAAGAAAAAGCTATTTTCTATTTCTTTTCTCTTAGTTAGGGTCCTTTTAATGGTTGGATTTTGTAGGTACCTATATTGGCTTTCTAAAGTATCTTTAATTATTGGTTTTTGCGGGTATATTGGCTTTCTCAAGTATCTTGAATTATTAGTTTCTGTTAACCTAAGCTAAAGTAAATTTTAAGAACACATTTAGAACGTCAACATAAGCCAATGGAAATTTTAAGATAACATTTAAAATACGTTCTCCAATGGCAAAGTAGTTTGAATCACTGATCTCATATCTTGAGATTATCCTTGCCGATTTCACTCTTGAAGGGGTGGATATCCAGGCTGACTACTGTTTGAAAAGTAATACAACTTTCAGCCACAAAAAATAGGTTGTGACCTACTTTTCCATCCGGTGAAATTGAGTTCAATGCTGTCTAGTTTAATATTGGCTTAGTAGATTTTGCTTGCTTTCTTTAATTATACTTACACTTTCTCTTAGCTCCCATTTTTGTGTGCCTATCTATGTTTTTGAACCTAACTAGGAGTTCGGTTGTTTAATTATACAAGATAATGTTTGTCAATATTTCATGTAGCTACAACTTCCATATATTTGACAGGTTTCAACTTACTAATTAGAGAGAATTTGAGGTCAAAAATGGGCCTCCTAAGAGATGTACTACAAAAATATAAGATATATTAAAATATTATGAGTTAGGGGTTTAATGGGGTAGGTATATATGACAAATCATCTCCTACACTACCTTTTATGCATAATATAAATAACCATGGTTGAGTTACTTTTCTAAATTGATTAAAAATAAAATTAATAAAATAACTCTACAATGATGTGACTAAGATTCATTGTAAATTCCCAAAAAATTATTGTCCTTTAGCATTTATTTGTATTGAACTTGTAAATAAAATTAAACAAAAATGACTTAAAAGTACTTGTACCACTACCTTGGTTAACTATGGGTTTTCATCCACCATAGAAAATGTGACAAATACGCATTCTTAACTCATGCAATGCCACCTCAACCATGGGGGATGATGTCATCTACTAGAATGTAATTGGTTGATTTTTATAGTACATTTTAGTCCTTTTGAGGCCCATTTTTGACCTCAAATTCTCTATAATTGGCAAATGTGGATTGTTGAAGTTGATGTCAATTGTCAAAGTCAATGTTGTCAGCATTGCTCCCTTTGGCTGTGGTCCCATAACTTATAGATATAAGATGCACTGCCCTGCCTATTTTTTTTGTAATCCAAAAAGATAGAGAAAGTGCAATTGTCTCTATGCATCGATTCTATTTATTAAGTTTCATGATACCTGATAATCTTGATTGAATTTTGTCCTATTTATGTTGCCCCCAAAACTAACTTGCTATCTCCTCTTCTGGGTGTATTGTTCATTAACTACATCATTTTCAAGATACTGATGTCCAACAGAGTGGGGAAGCTGCAACATTGATTCAAATGTTGATCGTTTGGCTGGATATTTTCGAAAGTTCCTAGTAACAAAGTGTTAGGAAATTGAATTGGTGGAATCAAAGATTAGGTTGATTGATGTAGACCAAAATATTTCAACAGTGATCAACATGTTGATTACTACATGGAAGCTTGAAAGTATTTCCTACTAAATTAGAATGTGTGTAGAATGTTTTTTAATGCAATTAACAATATATATTTAGTTTTTTTGTAGCAGTTTTACATCTTTTCAACTAAGAATTAAAAGGGATTTCCTGTAGAATACTTTCTACAAATATATTTATAGTTACTCGAGTGGTATATATAAAATTTATAACTGCCTATTCTTGAAGCTTAACCCTATCATTGGCATGAAAGGCCGAAACCCTATTTACTCGTGAGCAAATAATGTTACTTTGGCCAACTAGAGGTGTCCAAAGACAAACTTGCACATCTACAAGTGATCATTATCTTCTAAGATGGACAGTTTGTTACTTTAAAGATATTGAAGTTAGGAGACATGGGCCTTATATGCCTTAGACAAAAGTGGTTATGTTGTTCAATGAAAGTCTCATCTTTGTTAAGTGCAAAACATAGGGGGTTCTCTTGTGTCAAGCATTTTAAATTTAGAGAGGAAATAAGTTATACAGAGAAAAAACATAGAAAATCAGCTCTAGATGTACACAGCTAGAAGGAAACTTCAGATGATATCCAAATACTTTTGAACTAGAGTAGAATTTTGAATTTTCATATTAGAACACAAGAGGAATGTAATATGAACTGTGGAATATCTCGCAAGGTAACAAGATCCTTTTCTATTTTTTACTATGCATTGGTTGTCTTTTGTACCAAGTTGCTATTAATAGACATGAGCTTTTCCATGGGAAGTTGTGGAATATGAAAAAAGTCTAGACTGTCCAAGGGTGCTATAAGGTATTCATGAAAATTATTTTTTTGTGTGTATTTCTCTTGCAATCTAAAGCTAAGGTATTGAGTGGGTAAGAAAGGTGGATATTATTATTCAATGTAGTTGTGGTAACTTGTTATTTATGAAAGATGTAATAGAACATGGATCTCTGCATTGAGGACACAACTAGGGGTGAAAGGTTTTTCACAAAATAGATGGCAGAAACAAGAAGGTAAGGTCTACGTTATTTGTGCAATTTACTAAAATATCAATCTTTGAATTCACTAGTCTTGCCAATTAGAATTCCCTGGCTATTTAGTATGGAGTAGGATAAGCCTCAAAGCAAGGTTCAAATTCAATGTCCCAAATTTGGTTATATTAATTGAAGGAAAAATTAGTTTTCATGAATCCTGGAACACATGCAATTTCATTACCTCAGTTACTATGAACTTTTCCATGCGGTGAAATTTCGTTCAATGTTGTTTGGTTTAATATTGGCTATTGAACATTATAAATAATTTGCTTAATTGTTTTTCTACTTTCTAGTTCATTGTTTTTTTACTGATTTTTTTATTAGATTTTGCAGGAGTGAACTTAACTAAGTGGGCCATTGAGTATGAAGAGCCTGTTGTTGAGGCTTTGCCATTGAGTATGAAGAGTCTGATGCTGAGGCTTTCAAGCTGCCAAGTATGGGTTAATTGAAGTTGTTGCGGGATCTAAGTATGGCTTAGAAGCCAAGTACAAGTGGGATGGTTTAGCCATTGTTATATTTTGAAAAGTCATCGTTGTACTAGATGATTTTCATGTAAATTTATATGGAGATAGTTTTCTAGAAAACTCATATTTATTGTAATATTTGATATTTCATATAATATAATTTGTGCAGTTTAAAACTTGTATGGTTGTACTTTATATTATTTATAAGTGTTATAATTAACTAATTAATGTGACATTGCATAATTCACATGTGTATTAAATGATGATAAATAATGTATGATTCTTTTTTTTAATTTAAACATAATATCATATTAAAAATGTTAGTTTTTCAACATTTAAGCTAGCATTATGTTAGGATCTTTTCACTGAGAGAATAACAAGCACAGTAATAACATAAGCACATCACATGAGACAAGAGACACAAAGATTTTTGATAGGGGAAACCATAAATGGAGAAAACCCCTCAACTTCCTCTAAGATAGTATCACCACAAGATGTGAAACCCAAAACAGTAAGATGACCTCCCAACACAACAACAGCCTTCTGTCTTCTGTCAAGCCAAAGTATTTCCTTCTCCAAAGGTGTGCCACACTTGAGAGAGCAAGTGATGTAATTCACAAGTGTTAAATAGAGAGACTCACACTCTCTATTTATATTCTTCTGTTGACTTGAAGTGCACTCAACCATGTAGGCTTAACTTACAATTACTTACTCGAGCCTACACCTTAATTAGTGTATAATAACCCAAGTGCCCCGAAACTGTGGGGACTTACCTAATGACTTGATATGACTTGTTCACAGTAATAATCCTCCCGATCGGAACATCGGGGTAAGACAATATGACTCAAATACATAATAGAAACATCCCAGAATAAACATCGGGTTACAATATATAAAATACATATAAGAATACATTCCGAATTTACATATACATCAACACTCCCTCTTAACTAGGAAGGTATTCTTTCGACACAATTTTCAGCACTGGTCTTCTTCTCTGTATCACTGGATCATGTTCGTCTTCAAGTCATCTATGTCATCAAGTCTTCTTTGTCTTCAAGTCATCTTCATATTCAAGTCATCATCTCTCGATCTGGATCATCATAGGACATCATCACAGGATCTAGATCATCACTCGATCTGGAGCATCATCACTGAATCTAGATCATTACTCGATCTGGATCATCATCACTGAATCTAGATCATCACTCGATCTGGATGATCATCACTGGAATGGATCTGGATCATCACTACTGCTGGATCTGGATCTCTCGGAGTCATCATAACTGGATCTGGATCATAGCTCGATCTGGATCTCCACTGGTCATCATCATGTGTGTACTATCTCGTCATAGGAAGTTCTACAGAGCTAGCCCTTTTTCATGCTGGTTGTAGGCCTACCCTCATGTAGGTCTTCGTCCAGCACTTACATCTGACTTGCTCATCAGAAAGGCATGCCCAACACTCACATCTGATCATGTAGTAAACTACAATCACATCAGAAAGGCCCAACACTCACATTCACCAGCATGATAGGACATCACATCACTAACATCTATGAAATGGCTCTGCACTTATATCTGACCTACTCGTCAGAAGGGCAAAATCCCATCCAGGCATGAGCCACCTCCGCCACAATGATGGAAGACTCTCAACCAGGCTGGAACCACATCCGCCACAATGAAGAAAGATTTCTGCACTTATATCTGACCTACTCGTCAGAAGGGCACAATCCCATCCAGGCTGGAACCACCTCCACCACAATGATGAAAGAACTCTGTTATCTTCACCCAGGCTGGAGCCACATCCGCCACAATGATGGAAGACTTTCAACCAGGATGGAACCACTTCCGCCACAATGATGAAATATTTGTGCACTCACATATGACCTGGTAGGAACTGAATCCTACACCCTCATCAGAATGGCCCCCAGTCCCTGACTGAGCTACCTGGTAACAGACCAGGTGCCTCCACTCTCCCAGAGAATGGCAGTAGCCCTTACATTTGTCCTAATCGACAGAATGGTTGGCACTCACATCTGACATGGAAGGAACTAAATCCTTTAGCCATGAACAGAATGGCACTGCCCTTACATCTGACCTGCTCGTTAGAATGGCGGTAGCCCTTACATCTGTCCTACTCGACAGAATGGCCGGCACTCACATCTGACATGGAAGGAACTAAATCCTTTAGCCATGAACAGAATGGCACTGCCCTTACATCTGACCTGCTCGTCAGAATGGTGGTAGCCCTTACATCTGTCCTACTCGACAGAATGGCCAGCTCTCACATCTGCCATGGGAGGAATTTAATCCTTTAGCCATGAACAGAATGGATCAGCCCTTACATCTAACCTGCTCGTCAGAATGGCTCTCTCAGTCCCAGACTGAGTGTTCCTAGTAACTGACCAGGTGCGTCCATTCTAAGAATGGCAATCAGCACTCATATCTGACATGGAAGGAACTGAATCCTCTCACCATGACAGAATGGCTCAGCCCTTACATCTGACCTGCTCGTCAGAATGGATTTGGATCTCTAGCACTCATATCTGACATGGAAGGAACTGAATCCTCTCACCATGACAGAATGGCTCAGCCCTTACATATGACCTGCTCATCAGAATGGATTTGGGACTCATCACTGTCTCTGGGAGGAAGCCTCGATCTGGAGAACACCAAGTCTCTCTCTGAAGTACTCGAACTTTAGCCTAGCCAATGGCTTCATCAATACATCAGCTATCTGTTCCTCCGTCGTAACATACAGGAGCTTCACTGCTCCACTCTGCACCATATCCCTGATATAGTGATACTTGATCTCGATATGCTTCGACTTGTCATGGAACACTGGATTCTTTGACAACTTCACGCAACTCTGGTTGTCACAGTGTATACAAGTCGCATCTAACTGGAGATCAAATATATCGGACAGTAGCTTCCGCAGCCATACTACCTCACAACTAGCTAAACAAGCTGCGACATACTCTGCTTCAGCTGTACTCAGTGCCACACAGGATTGCTTCCTGCTAAACCAAGAGATCACACCTGATCCCATACTGAAGCAACATCCCGAAGTACTCTTCCTGTCGATGGCACTGCCTGCCCAATCTGAATCAACATAACCCTCCATGTTAATCTTCTGATTCGCATCGTTCTTGATCCCATAATCAATTGTACCCTTCAGGTACCTCAGAATATGCTTTACAGCAATCAAGTGAACACTTCTCGGATCTGTCAAGTACTGGCTCAAGGTGTTCACAGCAAAGCAAATGTCTAGTCTCGTGTTCGTCAGGTACATCAATGACCCAATCATCTGACGATACATCATAGCATTAACCGTCTCTGAAGAAGCATCACTCAATAGCTTCAGGTTCGATGCCATAGGTGTAGCCATGCAGTCCATCATCCTGAACCTCTTCGGGATCTCTACTGCATACTTCCCTTGTCCAAGGAAGATTCCATCTGTATTCTGCCACACCACCATACCTAGAAAAATAGTGCATCGACACATAACAGGAGCATCACTGGTCTTCCACCTTCAACCTTGGATCAAAGGTTGGAATCCACTTTACTCTCAGTAAAGCCTAGAATCATCAGTAATCTGCCCATCCTGTCGTACCATGTTGAACCTCAGGATCTTCTGCAATCACTCCCTCTGAAGCGGAGCATCATACTCCCTCTGTCTTCCGTACTCTATGCACTGAAACATTCTGTACTGGAGTGACAAGTAGTATCCATCTAGGATCACTGGATACTAAGATCCTCTATCTTGAACTTCTTCAAAGGTTCATCTTGCACCCATCTGTGAGCTTGTCATCCTCTATCAACCTTGTAGCAAAGTTTAATATATTCTTCAAGCTCATCATGTATGTGTTATCCCATGATGTTTCCATCTACTGCATGATGGAACTATGAACTTTTCTTCATGTCTCGATATTGCGCTCTGACATCATTCTTCTAGAACTGGTCTTCCCTTTCTTCTTGGTGGCTGGAAGGTTCTACATCAATGATGTCACTGCACTCGTCATATTATTCTTCAATTTGAAATGTCGTCACTTGCTATTCGGAACAAGTCTTCATTCTTCTTTGCTTGTAGGCGATTATGTATGCGGTCTTTCCTACAAGTCAAATGCAATTGTATGGTTAGAAACATTTCATAAGGAATATTTATACTGGCAAACACTTATGCATAAATATATGATCATGCAACTACTTTAACCAATACAACATTCATCCATATCTCACTGAAACTTTCTAGATGCCTTCCATCTCTACCAGGACAACATTGAGATTGTGCACTAATCCAATATGTCAGCAAAGAGGTTTCATTCTAGATAAGTAGCAATGGAGAATTTGTATAGCACCATGAGCTACTTACCCATCCCATGCATATTAGTAGTATACTATCATTAATGCAAACATCCTATCATGCATAATACAATAACTGAATATAAACAAATGCATAACAAAGAAATATCATGAAATGAAAATTGAATACTTATCTCTATTTGTTTCGTGGGTGGACTTCTTCTTGAGCCTTCGACTTCACCGTCTTCTTCATTCATGATATCATCGTTTCTTATCCAAATGCTAGGGTGGATAAGAATTTCTTCAAGAGTTGAGATCTTCATATTCCTCATCGATTGAGGGATCTTCTTTGGAAGGTGAGCGATTGATCTTCAATTGCTCCCATCTTCTCTTCTCTTCTTATGATTCAAGCTTCTTCTTCTTCTTGGAGTTTGCTGAAAGTAACCACTTCCTTCTGGCACACATTCCTCGAATGAATCAATCCCACGATCCTGGGAGGCCATTCAAGGTGGCCATCACCACTTCTGTATTCTTCACTTCTTCTTTTACCGCTTCAAGTTGTTCTTTGATTTGAGCGACTCTTATGGCTGCATGGTCTCTACATTTTGGATTTTCACATTCTTCAGTTGGTTTCTTAAGGTCATGTTCTGATTTCTATTCTTTCCTTCAAATAGCTTGGTCAAGGAATCAAAACATCTTTGGTGTCTTTAGGGAGACACTTGTAGTACAATTTGATCCATGATTGAATCAACCATGATCTTCTTGGCCTTGACCAAGTTCTTCTTGTGTAAGGCTTCTAGCCTCATCTCCCTCTGGAACTTGAATCTCTATACTCATGTAGGTGTCCAATCTATTTTCTTTAGAGAGATCAAATACTTCTATGCTTGGAATTTGTCAACTTCACCAAGCATATCATCAGGCTGTTGTGATAGATCGCTTTGAAATGAGAACCTCAAATGGAAATAGCAAAGGATTAGATCTTACCGATTTGAGGTGTCCGTCCTTGTCCCGGAGTTTGCTGATCTAGGGTTTGTCACAGAAACCCTAATTTTCAAAACTTGGAATCCTTCAGATCTGATTGGATGAACAGATAGATCTCTTCAAATGGAGTTGTCCAATGTACTCCTTTTCTGAAAACAGTGGAGGAAAGCTCCTGAAACAGGAAGCCCTAATTTTCTGATTTCTTCTGCAGAAATGCCTGTTACTATTTCTGTGATATCTCTGAACTTACTGATCCTATGTGTCTAAAATTTCTCACTGAGGTAACCTCACATGTCCCTAATCCAAAACCATACATTTCATCAGAATTTGTTTCACCATTTGGGATTTATGATCCTTTTCCCAAGGTGACCTGTTATAGGACTGTTCAGAAAAGCGAAGTTGCACGCCATGCCACGTGTCACTGGTTCATTTTCTGAGTCTGATCTTTGAAACACAGAAATTAAAGTCCATTCTCTTTCTGGAACATCTTCAGGAATTCCATTTGGATCTCTGTAGCCCAATATATTGCAGATCTCCCCATATGTCCTGTTTAGGGATGATTTCTGGAAGAGGTTGGAACCCTAACTTTGAGAGATCATATCTCCCAAAATATAGAGAATATGAGGCTGATATTTGCATAAAGTGTTCATCAGGATTTTATATTCGGCCCCTGTAATTTTTAGCTTCTAAGACTTCTCCAATATCGGAATATAGCGACTGTACCAAAACTTAGCAGTTTTAGTATTTAGGGTTTCTCCTAGCTCAGGGTCAAACTAGGGTTTGACTTTCCTGGAGTTTCACCCAACCAAATTTCTTGATCCAGGTCTCTAAACTTCAGTTTTGATGAGGATAAAAATCCTATGCTGGTCTCACTCAAAAATTCCTCTTCTGAAGAAAGCCCTAATTTCCACATCGAAACTGAGAATGCTTGAAATTGAGTTCTGCATCGATAGAAAGATGCACCCTTCAATGGAGAGTCATATTAGCATACTTTTGCTGAAAATTTGTGGAGGAAGATCCACAAACTAGGAATCCCTAGTTTCTATAGCTGCACAATGTCTTCTTCTCAGGTTAGCTCTGATACCATGTTAGTTTTTCAACATTTAAGCTAGCATTATGTTATGAGCTTTTCACTGAGAGAATAACAAGCACAGCAATAACATAAGCACATCACATGAGACAAGAGACACAAAGAGTTTTGATAGGGGAAACCATAAATGGAGAAAACCCCTCAACTTCCTCTAAGATAGTATCACCACAAGATGTGAAACCCAAAACAGTAAGATGACCTCCCAACACAACAGCAGCCTTCTGTCTTCTGTCAAGCCAAAGTATTTCCTTCTCCAAAGGTGCGCCACACTTGAGAGAGCAAGTGACGTAATTCACAAGTGTTAAATAGAGATACTCTCACTCTCTATTTATATTCTTCTGTTGACTTGAAGTGCACTCAACCATGTAGGCTTAACTTACAATTACTTACTCGAGCCTACACCTTAATTAGTGTATAATAACCCAAGTGCCCCGAAACTGTGGGGACTTACCTAATGACTTGATATGACTTGTTCACATTAATAATCCTCCCGATCGGAACATCGGGGTAAGACAATATGACTCAAATACATAATAGAAACATCCCGGAATAAACATCGGGTTACAATATATAAAATACATATAAGAATACATTCTGAAGTTACATATACATCAACAAAAAATTTATATTTATTAATAATGGACACCATTAGAACTACTAAAATATAATAACCACACATAGAACAACTAAAAATGACTAAATTAGTGACCAATAAATGAGATTAATGATCAAAATTCGCATATAAAATGACCAAAAAATGAGAGATACGTGACCAAACAATGAGATATAAATGACCAAAAAACGACCAAAATTCGCATATCAATGACAAAAAACCAATTTTGGTGGCTAATTTACGGTCTTTTATTATGCAACCAAATTTGGTCATATTCTAGTTTGCCATGTGGTCATTAATTTGGTCATAAATGTGGCCATATATTTGTTCATTGATTCAAATATATGACCAAATATATGACAAAATTAATGACCAATTGACAAGCTATAAATGACCAATTTTGGTCGTGTAATAAAAGACCATAAATTAGCCACCAACGATCGTCAAACCAAAAGTGGTCATTGATATGCGGATTTTGGTCATTTTTTTGGTCATTAATCTCTCATTTTCCACTAGTGGAGTGAAGCGTCCCGAGCTCACTATAATTTTGACAAGTTAACCCACAGCCCACACATCGACGCGTCCTCTTCAAAGGGTATTTTTGGTTTTTCAATTTTTTAAAACAGTGAAAAAAAAAAGATGGGATGGACACACGTGTATAAAAATGATGTTGTAATCAAATGTGGTCACTTTCGAAAAATAATAAATAATTGTATATTACGAAATAAATTAACAAGAAAATATGCAGACCACAATGCATTTTGTGTAGATCATGCCCATATATATATTTTTAAATTATTTATTGTAATATTGAATCATTGTCCCACAGTGGGACATGAGCCATAGGGGTTCAAATTTTCACACAAGGGGAGGCTATTTTGTGCTGTGATATCTCAAGTTAGCACTCACAACTCTTATGTAAGTGGATGACTATTTTTGTATTATTATATATAAACTGATAATCCTTTTACCTGTCATGTTGTTTCATTTCTGATCAGGTTGATTACTCGGTCTACAATTTCATTTTAAGGGTTTTATTCATGTAAATGCTTATATCCTGTGGGTGAAATTAGTGTTTCATGTGTAATGTTTATGTCTTGTTGGAATGTGTTTGATCCCCAGTTTATCCAACTTGTATGATTCAGTTCAATATTAGCTTGTTATTGTTTTTCCTCCTTGTTGATGAAGTTTTAAACCAAAACCTAAAAACCAATATTATTTTATTTTTATTTGAGACTATGTTGGCTTGTTCTTCTAGTAGTCCGAGAACAATTCCTGGCACTAACAGCAGGAAATATGGTATCATTAAATCCCAAAAAATCTAATTTTGCATTGGAGGAAGGAAAATTGCTAGGGCATATAATTTCAAAGGATGGTATAAAAATAGATCCAGAAAGAGTCAATGAAATTCTAGAGGTTGAGGAGCCAAGGAGTAAAAAAGAAGTGAATTCATTCATTGGTCAGGTGAATTTCTTGAGGAGGTGTATTCCCGTTTTTTTGCTGAAATATTGAGGAATATTACCAATATGTTGAAGAAGGGGAATGAGATAAAGTGGACAATAGATGCGAGGAAGTCTTTCAGAGATATTAAACAAGCCATTACATAATTTCTAGTTTTGGTAAGTCCAGATTTTAGTAAATATTTCGGATGATTCCATGAAGACGGGTAACACTTTTGGGCCAAATTTGGCAATGAAAACCTGATTTTTTACTCATGTTCTAGATAGAATCCCTCAAAACACATATATGCCATGTGACTTGTAGTAAAAAAACAATTTGTATAATATTATGTTGGCTTCCCAATGATATTTTAAAAAAATATTCTGATGTCATTTAATGTGTGAAATTTCGCATTTAATGAACTGTGTGACCTTAAAAATTTGAAGAAGTTAATAAATGGCTCATGTTCCACCCCAATAGTTCAATATTACATTAATAATTTAAAAATATATATATGGGCATGATCTACACAAAATGCACTGTGGTCTGCATATTTTCTTGTTAATTTATTTTGCAATATACAATTATTTATTATTTTTCGAAAGTGACCACATCTGATTCCAATGATTACTGAGCTCTATACACATATCAATCCGTCCTTACAGGTGTAAAATGATTCCTTCTTCTTTCGATTACTCAGCAAAGCCATTTTGTGCCATGATTTTACAAAACAAGATTCTTGTAGCTCTATCGTTCTTTACCTTCCCTCCTGCACTACAGGAATCCTATTTTACATAATTTTAACCAATTATTTAAGAAAAGTGTTAGTAATAAAGCATGATAGTTGAAATAGACTTTTATTATAAGCTTTTGAAATTTTAAATATGTACATATTAACTAATAATCCCAAAAGACAAACCTTTAGACCAAAAATAATGAAAGCATTCAACAATTAAAAGCATTAAAGCCAACAAAAACTATTGATTGTCAAAAACAATTATTAAAACTGACATGAAATGTAAAATCATAATAAACTAAAAGTTGAAAATTAGGACAAAAAGATCAGATAAACTAAGAACAAAATCTAATTCTAACATCGGCTCTTGTTGTTGGGTGAAGTCCTCCTTGTGAGGCTTCAAGAACCTGTAGACCAGTGCCTCATGCTATCTAACTGATCTTGTCTACTACTCTGCAAAAATTCTATTGGGTTATGGAGTCTTTATTCAATCTCTATCACACTAGTATATACAATGAAAGACAAGTATTTTACCTTCATTCACTATAAAAGTGCTTGAGGAATCGTCCATTCACTGGATTAGACAATTCCTCACCTTCCAAGTTCTGCAATATGAAGGTATTGTTCTCCAACGGCTTCGAAATTATGAAAGGACCAAACCATAGATTGTCAAATTTACCATGCGTACCTTTTTGTTCCTTTCGAGCATCCCACCTTAAAACCATGTCTCCACAAGAAAATGTATTCTCCTTAAACATCCTTTCAAACCTTTCTTTGATTTATTTTCTGTACATTTGAGCCTTTTCTTCAACAGCTTCATGTTCTTGCTGTAATTCAATAAGTGAAAAAAATCTCCTTTGAATATCATTAGGTTCCTCCAAACTATCTTGAAAGAATTTCATTATTGGAAAACCTAGCTAAGCTAGAAATATAGCATCAGTTCCACACACTAATTGAAATGGAGAGGAACCAATTGCCTTCTTAGTAGTTATCCTATCTTCCCAAAGTGAATATTTTAGCATTGAATCCCATGACCTCTTATTCTAACTTAACAAATTTCTAATGCTCTGAATAATTTTTTTATTTGTTGATTCAGTTAACCCATTTCCTTGAGGGTAATAAGGCCTAGAATGTTTTAGAACAATTCCATTTTGTTCCCAGAATGTAACTATAGCCTTAGATTTGAAAGCTTTAGCATTATCAGTCATTAATATTTTAGGGCACCCAAACCTACTTAGAATATTCTCTTGAATAAAATTAATTATCACCTTATCAGTTGCATTCCTGATAGGATGGCTTCTACCCATTTGGTGAAAAAATATGTGGTTGTAAGAATCCATCTATGTTGTCCGGAAGAAGCAAGGTTTATTTCACCTATAAATTATAAACCCCACTGCTGGAAAGGAGCATTAACTACAATGGCTTTAATGGTAAAGACACAAGCTTTTGTTTACCACCAAACTTTTGACATGGAGCACAAGCTCTTACCTGCTGATATACATCAGAAAATAGAGAAGGCCAATAATACCCAAACCTCAAGATTTTGTAAGCAATATCCTTCCACTATTTATGTCCCAGACCTCATTCCTATATACTTTCAACAAATCTTGCTTTACTTGATATTTTCCCTTCACCTGTTGGACAACCAATTCGGAATTGCCATAAACAGAAATTTTCTGAATGCCCAGGTCTTTTGCAGCATTTAAACTCAACAACAATGCCTCATACTCTGTTGTATTGTTTGTGGTTACAAAATCCAATTTATACATCAAACATATCATCTCACCACCAGGAGAAACCAAAACAATACCTGCTTGAGCTCCTTCTTTGGCTGAACAACCATCAAAATACATTTGCCACAACTCATCATTCTGTTCAACAGTGTTTGACTGGTTTGTCTTTCTCAACCTGCAACATACCACTAGTATTATCATCACTAAAACGCAACATACATGTGCCCAAATCCTTTTCTATTGCATAAAGTGGATGATTTGTTGGGTTCTTGTCATCAGTGACAATGTAGGCATACTGTAATTCCCTATACAATCTCCTATTCTCTCCTCCAAAAACAGGGATTGTGGCATATGATAAATCCATTTTTAAAGTACCCCCCACCTTCTTGGCCCAAGATCTTGAAAGTAACATTCCAAATTTAGGAATGACATCTCCCACTACAACATCCATGATGACACTTTTCATAGGTAACTGTGTTAAATTTACCACCATATCCTTAATCACTCCCAAACATTTAACAACCCTAGAATCAAATGCATTTAAATACTTATATGGTTTTGTGATACTCACTACTACATTTCGACCCAAAATCCGACGGCCGTCATGTCGGATTTTCGACACTTTCCTGTCGCATGTACGACACTTTGATTTTTTCTTAAGCGTCGGACACGTGGCATCGGCTATCCGACACTTAACTAACCGTCGGTTAAGCGACACTTAACTAACCGTCGGTTAAATGTCAACCGTCGGATAAGCGACAGGTATAACCGTCGCTTAAACCATTGCTTTAGAGAGTAAGCGTCGCAAAAACGACAGATATAGCTGTCGTTTAAGCGACGAAAATGGAGAAGATTCGTTGCATTTGCGACAGATATATCTGATTTTTAAGCATCTGGGTGTCAACAATAACCGTCGCATTTGCGACAGCTAGCATCACCGACCGTCGCAAAAACGACATCTATATCTGTCGCTTAAGCGACGGAGATGAAGACGAGGCGTCGCAATTGCGACACCTATGACTAATTTTGGAGTGCCACGTATCACCAAAAACCGTCACATTTGCGACAGATAGCATGGGAAGGCGTCGTAAAAACGACAGAGATCGCTGTCGCTTAAGCGACGGCAGTGAATTTCTTTTTAAAAAAAATATATTAAATATTTATAAGCCCATTTCGCTTTGAAGGGTTAGTAGATAGTGAGCCCTTCAATGCTGATATGCAAAAATAAATCATTCTTTTCGATTCCCCCTCCTACTTATCAACAGAAGTGTTATATAAAAACTTCCAACACAAGGGTCGGCTGCATGCCATGACGATGTGTAGACACGCAATAGGTGATCATTCGCATTTTAGTTCCTACCACACCTTAGACTTGAAAGGGATAAGGTCATTTTTCGTTCGTCAGTATTTAGCACTCAAAATCATGCGCTGATTCCATATGAACGGGTCAATCATAATAAGCCATGGGGTTCATAATAGAGTGACATGGGGGCCAATGGACACAAAAGAGTGTAATGGAGGTTCCCGCAGAGAGTACAATGTAGATCTAGGTTGTTTTGTGATCTAAGTCGATGAGGATGTAAGTAAAAAAACATTACTGCCCCAACATCCATGGAGGAATACTGGGGGGGGGAGAGTTAATGCCAAATACCTAAGATGATAGTCCAAACGCCTAATAAAAGGTAATTTAAGGCCGGGAATCCACATAATATAATCTTAAAAAGGAGATCATATTCTAAATGGTGACGAACATCTGTGGGAGAAGTGAAAAC